>MBAC02008806.1:0-24922 GCA_001712635.2 Nothophytophthora sp. Chile5
TGGGCATCTTCGTGGCCGGAGCGGCGGCCGGTGTGGCGCTCGCCATGATCCTGAACAACTCGTTCGGCTACAAGATCTACCCGAGCCACCCGCAGGTCGTGCTCATCATCTTCTGTATCGTGCTGGGCATCCTGGGCGGCGTGTTGACGCTCAAGCTGGAGCGGCCTGTGCTGATCGCCGCCACCAGTCTGTTCGGCGCGGGCATCCTGGTCTGGGGCTTGGGCTACTTTGCCGGCGACTTCCCGTCCTCCAGCGACCTCAAGGAGTACGCTTCGCAGGATATCAATGGTGACTGGGTGTACTCTATCCCCGACGCCTGGTGGGCCTATCTGGCCGGCATCCTCGTGCTCTTCGTGCTCGGCCTCTTCATCCAGTTCCGCAAGACCGCGCGCGACGGCACTTACCACAAGTCGCACGCCATGGGTCGCCGCACCGAGACCGTCCAGTACGTGGAGGCCCAGACCCCGCCGCGCAACATGCGCTACGGCAACCCGGTGAGCCACGTCTAAGATATTCATTCTTCCGAGAGCACGAGCACTATGTAATAGTACAACACAACCGAAGGCACCAACACCGGCGTAGAGCACGAAGCTGCTCCCCGTGCAACTAGCGCAACATTTTAATGCCAATCCAATTGATTTTTGAGCTTTACGTTTGCGACGGAGCGTATTGCAACTTGCCGGAATGCCTACACAACGGAAGCGGCGGGCCATCTTCCAAGGGAGCAGTAGGGAACGACTATCGCCTCCATCAATTTCCTGGTGGAAGTAGCATTACACTTGATTTCGTTCGCGATCTTGATGCCCAAGTAAACTCGGCTCGTCATCTGCAATGTCCAAGATACCAGGGGGACGAGCACAAAGCCTGCCAGCACGCATGAACATTCGGCATTTACGTTGAAGCGATGTGCGCTAATATCGTTGAAGTCACTATTTCCACGAGCATTTGACTGGCCTGCTCGAAAACATACACTTTAGTTACAGTAGCAGGTACACAAACCACATAGTGGAGTCGGCGAGCGCCGCGCAATTGACACGATCGGGTGGATGGGACCGCATGGCCCCTTCGGCTGGGCGAGTATCCCATACCTGGACGTCCAGTTCCTTGGGTTTCCATGTGCCGTGGTCGGATGTTTCCAGTTTTAGTGTCAATATCGTCACCATCCAACTGTCCGTTTAGGTGTTTGTTGTGGCTGGCGCGAAAACCACATGGGTAGGTGAAGGCTATCCGAGAGCTGTGCGTCTGGAACACGACGTATTTTTGAGCTGCCATCCCAGCAGCTCAGTGCGTGCGCCATGTGGTTCGGTGGATATGTGGTCTTTTCGCACGATCGCCGTTTGTAGCCTGTTCTCTACAAAGCAGTCAATGGAGTCCATTTGCCAATTGGCAGCAAACAGCAACGAGGTCAAAGCCATCAGCACAACGACAGACATGATACGTTCGACGTTTTCGACAACGGCGCTCTTTGCTGTCGTAGTGGCACTATTCTCGTCCTTCGCTCGCGCCGACACAGCAACAGCAAGCAGCACAGTTGACTCGATCTTCGACTCAACTACGGGCCTCGCAATTGGCGGGAGCATCCTAGCAGCCGTCGCCGTGATCGTCGGCGGCGTGATGGTCGTCTTGGGGTACCGGCTAATCCGCGCGACTCTCTTCGCGATAGGCTTCGTGGCCGGTGGCGTGGGCATCGCTATCATCGTTGAGAACATGTTCGTGAACAAGTCGTGGGTGGCCATCGCTTCATGGGTGGCGCTCGTCTTGGGCGGGTGCATCTGTGGCGGCATCTCATCTTGGCTGCATCCCGCGAGCATCTTCGTAGCGGGTGCCGCGACCGGCGTCATGATCGCCATGATCCTGACCAACTCGGTCGGCTACATGCTGTATCCAGGCCACACACATGACGTCTTCACGCTCTCAAGTGTCGTGTTCGGTATTCTGTTCGGAGCGCTGACTGTCAAGTTTGAGAAGCCGGCGTTGATCGTCACGACCAGTCTCTTCGGGGCGGGTATACTGGCCTGGGGAGTCGGCTATTTCGCTGGCGACTTCCCATCGACCACCGACCTGGAGAAGTACGCAACGGAAGATCTGAACGGCGACTTGGTGTACTCGATTCCTACTGCATGGTGGGCCTATTTGGGCGGAATCGTGGTGGTTTCCGCGTTCGGCATGCTCATCCAGTTCTGGAAGACAGCGCGTAACGTCACGGAAGACAAGACCGACGCGCTTGGACACCGAGTGGAGGCCGCCGCTCCATACGTCGAAACGCAGAAGAGTCAACGCAGTAGGAGGTCCGACATCTTAACGATGGATGGGCCGCACGCTCTCTCAAGAAGGTCCGAGAACTCCATGGCGTACACCATCGCCGCAAACCAACCGTTCTGCCGCCTGTACTCGCGAGATACGGAATCGTACTCGAATCAGGTCAAAACGTTTCCACCGCAGGCGAGACCGTACACAGTCGAATCACTCGAATCGCGCGAAGAGGAATTCTAACGGACGAAACTCTGGAGAGCGACGGCTTGGTGGCCAGTGATGGACGTCAGCAAGAGCAGACCAAGGTAGGCGACGTTCCAAAGACGCGATAGGATCGCTAGCTGCGTTCCTATACAAACTAATATAAGGTAGCAGTATTGCAAATTGGGATGCCATTGTAGCGCGGAGTTTGAGCAGGTGTCGTGGTTGCTTGCATCAAAAGTTGGACTGCATGGATAAACCACAGTTGCAAAGCTGCGAAACTAACACGTGTTTGATGTATTTAGCAATTGTAGCGTGACTCCAGTACCAACATTCAGTTGAAGCCCGTAGCGGACAGTTAAACGGCATAACAGCATTGTTTCGTAGTTGAATGCAAGCATCGACTCGATGACTGCGCTCGTTCGGTTAGCGCACCGGATCAGCTTATGCTCAAACGTAAGCATTATAATAGCGTCAGCCCACTCCGCGTCCTGTGATCATGCACCGCGTCCTATCCCCAAGAAAATCCGGTGCTTTTCTCGAGCCACCCACTCTCACGACCTCACATCTTGCGGGTGACAGTGGATAACCTGCTACCAAGCGGTGCTTGCTGAAAATCCCAGTTTTGATTCCGCTCGCCGCCAGGATGCCAGTGTAAACTTCTCTTTTCGCCGTCTGCAGCTTCAAGGATGATTGATATCCAAAGATCGACCCCACCTCATCTTGCGACGTTTGGCCGCTTCGGTGCGGCTATCCAACTGTCGTGTCCGTTTCCTGAACTTTGCCAGTCGACCAACACTTCTTGCGTTGGTGTTGACGAAGAAACCCATTTTATCTTTCTGCATCACGAAAAATCCCCTGGAATTCTGCGTTCGCACATGCTTCGGACAGTTGACACCCCCGTGTGGGTCTGAAGCTCCCGACGCTTTTTGCTGCTCGTTTCTCCCACGACCGGGTGTTTTGCCTAATCGCTTCGCCGAGAACGGACATACTTCGGTACCGCATGCTTTCCCGCAAGCATATTGGCGGCACGTTTACCCTGGACGGCTGTCGAGGAGGCCAACTGGCGAAGCGGACTATCCGAGAGTCCATTGGCATCCACAACTCGTTACAGCACCATAGTATCGGCGACACCTACGACGGAATTGGGCCAGACGCTTCATAAGCACTGGACGTTGGCCGCATGGGTGGTTACTGTCCGCAGCAACGGAGATTGCTAGGTGGAGCCCCATTTCCCAATTGACCGTGAAGCATTGACAACCAACGCAACACGAAGGCTATACATCATGATACCTATTTATCAGCAGTCGACGCCAAGGCTCCTGATGATGATGGCGCTCTTCGCGTCCAGTGTCCACGCGGAGATCGGCACCGCAAGTGACAACGTCGAGTCGCTCTTCGACTCGGCCCAAGGCATCAAATTAGGCGGCAGCATTTTGGCGGTCGTCGCCATGATCGTCGGCGGCGTGATGGTCGTCTTTGGCTACCGGTTAATCCGCGTGACTCTCTTCGCCATCGGCTTCGTGGCCGGCGGCGTGGGCATCGCCATCATCGCCGAGCGTTTGTTCGTGGACAAGTCCTGGGTCGTCATGGCTTCGTGGATCGCCTTCGCAGTGGGCGGCATCATCTGCGGCAGCATCGTGACGTGGCTGTATCCGCTCAGTACCTTCATAGCGGGGGTGGCGACCGGCATCATGATCGCCATGATCCTGACCAACTCGGTCGGGTATATGATCTACCCAGGTCACACTCAAGATGTGTTCATCGTCGCTTGCGTGATATTCGGCATCCTCTTCGGCGGGTTCGCGTTCAAGTTTGGCAAGCCGGTGCTGATCGTCACGACCAGTCTCTTCGGAGCTGGCATCGTGGCGTGGGGAGTCGGCTACTTCGCTGGCGACTTTCCGAAGGCCATTGACCTGGAGAAGTACGCAACGAAAGATCTGAACGGCGACTTGGTGTACTCGATTCCGAGCGCTTGGTGGGCCTACCTGGCCGGAATCCTGGTACTTTTCGTGTTCGGCATGTTCATCCAGTTCCGGAAGACAGCGCGCCACATCAAACATGAGAAGGTGAAGACTCAGAGGCACCAAGTGGACCCCGCTCCATACGTTGAGACCCAGAAGAGTCAACGCAACGAGAGACGTGACCGCCCAGTCATGGTGGCGCAGCCTCGACAAGCTCCAGTACGTCGAGACCGCCACCAATCGACACGGAATACACCACGATCAAAGACACCGCGCAACGTTCGCCAGGAGACCCAGCGCAATGTTCGCCAGGAGACCCAGCGGAACGTCCGCTATCAGAATGTGGTTGTGGAGGTGCCGCATCACCAATATCAGGCACAACAAGGTGCTGGAAAGCCGGCGAGACAAACGCCCCGACAACCTGAGCTGCAACGTGAGAGCTACAGCGAGAGAGAGTCGGAGCTCTATATGTTTGCATCAAATCGAGATGCGTGTCGGTCCTGTGGGAACTACGTGCATACAGGACGGACATGCAAGCCACGACAGCAGGATGACAGTGCGCAGTATGAGCACTAAAGTGAAGGTAGCAGTTTAGCCGAGTTCTTAATAAAACCGACTGAATGGATACGAATTATCACAGCAAGGTGGCATGGTGCAAACCCGATGATTTGGTGGCTGCTTGGGTCCTCTTGCCGATCGAAACATGCAAGCAAAATGGAGTTGCCAATGACCATGTTGAAGATCTCAGTTTCTCCACGCAGCCGCCAGCCAATGCTCATGCGTTCTACGCGCATGTCGGCGGATATGGCCAGCATTGACAGCCCGCGTCGTCGCTCTGACCAACATCCAGGTTTCATTCCAAGATAAAAAACGCAATCGTTTCAGTATTCATGTGGGCGGCAAACACTGCAGTCCCACAGTGTGACTTCGTCCAAAAGTGTCGAGGAGTTCCGCGCTGGCACATGCTTCGGACCCCACTGCCCACTTCACAATTTCACGTGGACAGCCAGTTGTTGTTATGGCAAACCTCATGGCTTGGGTGGTGTTTCCCCCAATAAGTTGACAAGTTGGTGGGTCGTCTGGGTCATCTCCGGTCCTCCAAGCCGACGAGCCAAGAATGTAGTGCTACTCGTTCCAGCGATCCGAATGCTTCCACATGGCAACCTGGCTCTGGCTAGCTTTTAATGTTCACGTTTATATTGTCGTTCGTCGGGATTGGTGCTATCGACCATTCCCCAATCTGCCAAGCAGCAGACGAACTAAAAGCGTTGATCTCCAGCAATATCCAGCCATACAGTGAAAATGACACTTTCGACGCCGTCCTTCGTCGTGCTCTCCGTGGTAATAATGAGCCAAATGGCGCTCTTCACATCGCCCGTGAACGCAGAGACAAATGCCACGGCAAGCGACACGATGGAGTCGCTCTTCGACTCCACGAAGGGCATTCATCTAGGCGGCAGTCTTCTAGCAATGACGGCCATCGCCGTCGGAGTTGTGACGGTCGTCATGGGCTACCGCATCTTCCGTGCCACGCTCTTCATCATAGGCTTCGCTGTTGGCGGGGTGGGATTCGCTATGGTCGCCGAAAGTGTGTTCGCCAAGGAGGAGTGGGCGGTCACGGCTTCCTGGGTCGCCTTCGTCGTGGGAGGCATCATCGGTGGCTTCTTCGTCGTGTGTTTGGCTCAGATCGGCGTGTTCGTAGTAGGCACGACGGCTGGCGTGATCCTGGCGATGATCCTCAACAACTCCTTCGGCTACATGATGCACCCGAGTGACCCGGAAGTGATGCTCGCCCTCCTGTGTGTGATACTCGGCCTGCTATGCGGCGTCTTGGCTCTCAAACTGGAGAAACCCGTGCTGATTGTGGCCACCAGTTTGTTCGGAGCCGGTACTCTGGTCTGGGGCGTAGGCTATTTCGCCGGTGACTTCCCGTCGTCCAATGATCTCCAGGAATACGCGACCCAAGCCGCCAACGGCGACTTGGAGTACGCGATCCCAGGCGCCTGGTGCGCCTATCTCGCTGCAATTGCGATATGTTTCGTGCTCAGTCTGTTCATGCAGTTTCGTCAGACAGCACGCGGCGGTGAGTACCACAAGTCCCAAGCCAAGGGACATCGCACGATGAGTGCCCCGTACGTCGAGGATCAGACTCGACAGCGCAACGAACGCTATAACCACCCGATGAGGCAGGTGTGAGTGAGCACAATATACGTTAGCCACAATCGAAACTCCCAAGAAACTGACTCTGTCATCCACAAGACCAAAATTTGGTCAAGCGTGATCAATTTGCTAGTCATTTCGATGTCGATACATGTATCCACAATATGCGGCACAATTATACGTTGCAGCCGTCGAGTCCCCACGGATTAGTTTCCTCCACTCCACAGTTTCCAGCCATCGAGAACGGCCTTGCTTCGTTCTGACGACGCAGTCGAGTGGCACCAAGCGAGCGCTCCTCATGTCAGCGGGTAACCTCACAATAGGCGGAAGCCTCCTCGGGATAACAGCCATCGCCGTGGGGATCGTGGTGGTGGTCCTAGGCTACCGACTCTTCCGGTACACGCTCTTCGCCGTCGGCTTCACTGTCGGTGGCGTGGCGATCGCCCTGATCGTCGAAGCCATCGTTACCGAAGAGGTATGGACAGCCACGGGTTTCTGGATAGTCTTTGTGCTTGGCAGCGTCTCTGGCGGTTGCCTGGTGACGTATGTGTCCTCGCTCGGCATCTTCGTTGTGGGGGCCGTGGCCGGCGTGATCCTCGGGATCATCTTGAACATTTCATTCGGCTACCTGGTATATCCGAGCCATCCAGACGTGATGCTGACTATCTTGAGTCTTCTATTCGGCATCCCGTGCGGTGTATTGGCATTGAAACTCGAGAAACCCATGCTGATCGTCGCCACGAGCGCTTTCGGAGCCGGACTCTTGATCGGGGGCATCGGCTATTTCGTCGGGAACTTCCCGTCCATCGGGAATCTGAAGCAATACCCCAACGAAGACGCCAACGGAGACTTGGAGTACGCCATCCCGGGCGTTTGGGGCGTCTATTTGGCTGGAATCCTGGTCGTATTTGGCCTCAGCACGTTCGTCCAGTTCCGGAAAACAGCGCGCGACGGTGTCTACCACAAGCGTCAGGTGCTAGGAAGTGAGCCAGAGGCCATCGTGTACGTGGAGGCTCTGAGTCCCGAGCCAAACGTGCAATACGCCGTCCCAGTCACCGCCATCCCAACCTAACGGAGCACAAATGCAGCCCCATTATGCTTGTTTAACGTTCCGTGTCGATCGACTTGATGCGAAGGACAGCACGTCCATCCGTTCGCCAGTGAGATCACGCGGCTTGACCGCATATCGGGGTGTGGGCAATGCCAACAGGGAAGGAAGGAGCCAAGGACCTCCACAGGTTACGCCGGGCAGCTCAGCATCCAGTTTTTGGAGAGTTGACCCTGTTGAATTGACGGCTGGGCCGTGCTGAACACTATTCAGTTCACACGATCGTCTTGAAGATGATCTTCCGGTTGAAGCTTCTGGATTCCGCGGACGCTTGAGGAACGCTCCGGTTCAGACGTGGCGCGGTCGCGCTTCGATTCGAGGCCGACGACAAGCCATCTGGAATAGAGAGCACGAGGGACAGCTGCTGTATGCATTCAAAGCGGCCAGGCACGACCCCCACCTCGCTGATGCATCGACGAAGCCAACCCAGATTTGCCCTTCACGCATCTACGCGACTGTCCCAGGCAGACGATCGCATTGAGAAAAACCCAATTTGAGGCACCAACATTTAACCCAATACCCAGTGGGGTGGGTGTCTTTGGCTTTTCGTTGCTGAAAATCATGGCCGTGGGCTCATCGATTCATGATCTCGGAGCTTGAAGAGCAATTGATTCCTCGCACACACGCGCACTCTCGGAGGTGTGAGAAGGATCCGACCCACTCTGGCGGATCAAAGGAGGTAGCGAAAGAGCGGTTGCCTCCATTCACAAAGCGACTCAAATATCAAATAGCTGCTTGGCGACCGTTTCAAGCACCCAATCACCCAACCTCATTTTTTTTCAAAGTGGAAATGCACACAGAAATAGAAAAGAGGCACAACTCAGATTTCGTAGCCACCTCAAGCTCTCCGTCTGTCTCTGCCTCTGCCTATGACTCATCAGCTCACAACATGTTGGAGTTTGTAGCGAAAAGACGGAAATGCCACATCGCAGAATGTGATGCGCCTGTGTAATCGCGCTTTGTGGGTGCTGTCGTTGCACGATCGTGCACGAAGGTCCCACTTCGACTCGAAGTTAGAGAGAGCTTGGAACAATTTCACGACAAAATTGCAATTCGGCGCTTCGACATTTCAATTTTCAGAAAGCAACACAAAACAGTGAAAGAGCCGCATTGGTCCTAACTCCCAGCCGCCTCCACCACTTCAACGAACTTGCGATAGCAATTGAAAGCTGTGCAGCAGGGCGCTGAACGCAGTACGTCCCGGAGAAAAGCGCTGATTTGGCTCAGCTGACACGCTGAGCCGCTGGAATCAGCTAAGGCACAGAAGGCGCGGCGCTTTGAAGATTTGGATCTCCGAGCTGGTGGATTGCAAAGGGTGGCAAATGTGTAACGAAAACCGTAATTTTGGTGGCATTTGCAACGGTTAAAGCTCGGCAAATGCCAAGAAAGCAAGATTTTGCGCACAGCTCTTTTCGGCGAGTTGCTTGCACTACTTTCAGGGTAATCAAGCGCAGCGCTGTTGGGTCTCGTCTTCCGTATTCTTCTGGTTGTTTGGTCGTGAGTTCGCCTCGTAATACGTCCGTCGAACAGCGCATGTGTGCTCTGGGACAGCCTGGCGTTTGCGCCGCAAATGGCGGCGAGCCCTTCGCCCTCAAAAGCGTCAGATCAGGGGCGTCAGCATCCATTTTGTCGTCTGTCTGTATCCAGCCACCAGTTCAGACAGCTGGATGACAAGTTGCACGCTTCAAGACACATGGCTGCCTCCCAGCCACAGATTGCAAATCGTTATGCACATGAGCGGATATCGCCCCGCTTGGCAAGACTCTGAACCTGGTGGCAATCATCACGACGAGCCAAGAGTGGCGCAGTTAACAATTTGCAGTTCCACGCCGTTTCGCACACTGGCGAGGAAAGTCTTGCAAAGCGAAGGCGACGACGCGACACCAGCCTGTCTGTTGCACAGGTCTCGGATCCTTCCGCGACTGTTCCGTTTGTGCACCTCAAAGTTTCGGCAGACGAGGCACCACGATGTCCTGTCCAGGTGCACTGAATTTATGGTGTCCGTCTGGCAGACGTCCATGTGTTTTGCATCTCTGCTTTCGTTAAAGTTTACCTTGAAGCTTATTCTGTTGGTCTTCAACTTGCGCAGTGCGAGATACCCGAACCTTGCGAAGTCAGTGGTGCGAGCTTATACTTCATCGAGCAGTCACAGTATCTCGTTTCAAAAATTGGCTCGGGACTTGAATGGTGGGCGAGCGGAACCCACCCACTTGTGCCACCGCAAAAAAACGAAGTTCCGACTGCCCCTTCTGCTCATTGTCGAAAACCCAATTGGCATGACACGCATCCCCTCGTTTAGTCACCGCGCTGCAGATCGCACATACAATGTTCAACAGAAAGATACGATACCTCGAACGGTATGGGATAACGTTTGCGCCAGGACGAAAAACCCACACATGCTGCCGATCGATGGCGAACCCGGAGCTGGCTGCACTGAACGCACGCGCTCGAATTCCGGGGTGACCATTTCTTTCCAACTGATTTAGAAGCACATCCACCACCGCCCGCCACTCTGCGTTACGCATGTCTCCTGTCCTCCCATCCACACACGCACCTGCCTATCCTCGGCCGCAAACAACTGCAAAACTGCAAAGCTCACCGAACGCAAAACGCACGAAACCTTTTCGTTCCGCTCCTTCCTCATTCCGCAACTGGCTGGCTGGACCCCACGTAAGCCAGACTCCGTTTCGCTAACCGCACCGAACTCTAGTAAGCCAACCTTCAGGTTGCGGAGCTCCTCATCCATCGAGATACCACACCACCATGCGGCTCGGCTCGATCCTCGCCATTGGCGCGGGCCTCCTGCTGCCTGCGGCCGCGCAGACCACGACGGACGTCGTGTACCCGGACGTCCTCAGCGCGGTGGGCAACGTCACGGGTCTCCCAGGCGGTAACTCGCTCTGCGGCTCGGCCCGCGTCCGTAAACCCTGGGGCGCTCTCACGTCCGACGAGCAGGACTTGTACCTGGAGGCCTCCGCTTTGGCCGTCTCCGACGGCGGTGTGGCTCAATTCGCAGCCATTGCCGCGGACGCGTTGGGGCAAGCGCAAGGCGAGTACTCATGCGCCTTCTTCAGCTGGCACCGCCGCTTCCTACTGGCTTACGAGTCGTATCTCCGCGACCTGGATGACCGCTTCGCGTGTTTGACGGTCCCGTACTACGACGTGCATACGGCGTATGTTCAAGCGGTGAACGGCGAATGCAGCAACATGTTCGAGTGCTCCGGCATCTTCAACGCCTTGGGCGGCTCCGCTAACGATACGGCCACTGCCGTGACGCTCACGTTCGACGGCGTCGAAGCTTCCGGCTACGCGATCTCCGGCGCCCCGTTCGAAGATTCGTGCGACGACGACGACACGTGCGGCGTCATGGTGCGCAACGACCTGTCGACGACGTCGTTGCCCAGTGCTGCCAGCTTCGCCAGCTTCCAAAGCGTCGTGGCCACGTCAGGCGACTACGCGACGTTCCTCGAAGGCATTCAGTACGGCTTGCACAACGAAGTGCTGGACGCGGTTGGCGGTGCCTTGGCCACTGCTGCTGCCGCCAGAGACGTGCTGTACTACTCGCTGCACTCGGCCATCGACATGTACCTCCACGTGTACCACTTGTGTCGCATTGGCGTGCCGCTGACCCAGGAACAAGTCATGGCATCGCTCGAGGCCTTCACGAATGCCACGCAAAGCTGCGGTGGCGTGGACGGAGTGGACGCCGAGTCTCCGATCATCATGCGCATCGAAGTGGACGGGGAACTGGTGGATGCCACCCAACACCCAACTTTGGGCCAGTACTTTGGGTATGTGGGCAGTGAAAGCTGGAATTACGCGGACATCCAGCAACTCGGGGATTACTCGTACACGTACCAGCTTCCGGAGATGCTGCGCCAGCAAATCCTGAGCAACAACGACATGTGCACGGGCTTCAACCGCGCCTTCGCTGCTACGTACACGACGCTGAACGCGACGGCCGTCAAGCAGAGCACGACCACGAAGACGACCACGAAGACGACCACAACCACGACCACGAAGATCGTGAACGGCAAGAAAGTCACGACCACCAAGGTCACCAAAGTCATCACCAAGGCCAACAGTACGGCCTCCGCTTCGGCTGCTAAGTCGACCGTCACTAGTGGCCAATTGGTCAGTAGCTACGGCTACTCGTACCTCGGCAACTTCACGACGGATGCCGTGGCGTATGGCGAAGGCACCCTGGTGTCCAATGGGTATGCGGGCTATACGGCCTACTACTCGGGCGGAGCGATCACGACCAAGCACAACGGTATTCTGAGCGCGAACTACTCGAGCTCCAGTTCCAGTTCGTCGACTTCCAGCTCCAGTACCGCCAGTCGGATGGACGCTACCTACGCCAATACGTCGACGATCGTGGCGAAGGTGACGGTCGGCAGCAGCTCTGTATCCCGGAATGTGACGGTGTCAGTGGCCACTGCCGGTGACTACTGGGCCTGGCTGCAGACGGCGTACGCTGGACTGTACACTCGCTTCGAAGGCAACATGGACCTGGTGGCTTCCCACCTGAAGCTGCTGGAGTGCTACACGTTCGACAGTGTGTACGGCCTCTCCAACTACTCGTCCACCTTCGTGGGCAACAAGCATTTGGTCACGGATCGCGTGGAGTGCGGGCAGAGTCTGGACCTCGTGAAGTCTGGACTGCTCCGGATGGCCGTGAAGTCGACAAGCTACTCGGCCAAGAGCCTGAAGTTCGCCAGTTCCTCGGTGATCAACACTATCCGGACGACGTATAAGCGCGTGACGACCCGGACGGTCACGTATGTCCGGAAGGCGTATACGCAGAGCGTACAGAGCTCGCTGGACTCGACGCAGCAAAGTCTGGGCAACATCACGGAGACGTCGACCAGCGGCTCCGGAGACTCGCAGACCGCCACGACGGTCGTAGACACGGGATACGTGACGTCCAACACGACGAGCTCCACCAAGAAGAGCGCGAGCAACGCGACGGCCACGACGACGACCAGCAGTACGACCACGACGACGACGACGGCCGCCAATGTGTCGGAGACGTTGTCCGAGGCGGCTTCCGGCTCCTCTTCGGCAGTGGATGTGTCGGGCTCCAGTTCGACGGATTCGGGTTCGACGACCACGAGCTCGTCGGACTCCACGACCACGGCGGGGTCCACGACTACTGGATCGGCGGGTCAGACGACGACGACGGCCGAGACGGGTTCGGGTGGTACGATTGAGACGACCACGACGGGATCTGGAGGCTCGATTGTGACGACGACCACGGGCTCGGGGGCCACGACGACCACTACCACGACGGCTTCAGGTACGAAGACGACGACGACGGGATCCACGACGACGTCGGGGAATTCGACGGGCTCTACCACGACGACTGGCACCACTACTACGACGGGAGGAAACACGACCAGTGGTGGAACCACGAACACGGGCTCGACGACCACGACTGGCAATTCTACGGGCTCAACCACGACGACTGGCACCACCACGACGGGTGGAACCACGAACACGGGCTCGACGACTACAACGGGCACTACTAACACGGGGTCGGGTACCTCGACGACGACTAGCGGTACCACGACTGGCAGTACCACTACGGGAACTGGTGCGTCGACGACTACGGGAGGAAACACGACCACGGGATCAACGACGACAACTGGCACCACCACCACCACAGGCGGTTCTTCGACTACGACGGGAGGGAACACGGGCTCGACGACCACGACTGGCACCACCACTACGGGAGGAACTACCAACACGGGAACGGGTGGCTCGACGACGACGACGACAACCACAGGTACGGGAGGAAACACGACAACGGGTGGAACGACGAACACGGGTTCAACCACGAACACGGGTTCCACGACGAACTCGGGAACCTCTACTTCCATGGGTACTGGGGCATCTACGACGACGGGTGGAACCAATACCAATACCACCACCACCACCACCACTACCAATGGCGGCTCTGGGACTTCCACGGGTCAAACAACCACGACTGGCACCTCTGGCACTTCTGGCACGACGACCACTGGTTCCACAACCACCAACTCAACGTCCACGACCCCTAGTGCTACTCCGGCAGCCACGACTCCAGGAGCCACCCCTGCCGCCACAACCACAACCACAACCAAGTCTCCTGCAGCCACTCCGGCAGCCACGACCACGTCGCCCAAGGCCACTCCGGCAGCCACAACCACGACCACGACCACGACCACGACCACGACCACGAAGCCAGCAGCCACGCCTGCAGCCACGTCGAAGCAGTCGACGACGTGCATCGACGTGTCGGTGGAAGGCGACGCGACCTACTGCATCGAAGGTCCTATCTGCAGCGGCTCGGGGGACTCTCCGGCGGGCGAGCTGTGTCCCGTGAAGGGCGACGTGGCCGTGGAGAGCTGTCTGGAGACGCTGAGTAGCTGGACGGGCGACAACAAGTGCGTGGCGCCGGTGGACGCCGTGTGCTCGAAGATCAAGACGGGCGCCTGGGGCTGCGTCTTCGGCTCGAAGAGCGAGGCCACTCCTGCTCCGACGACGACGACGACGAAAACTCCGACTCCAGCTCCGACCACAACGAAGACGGAGACTCCGACTCCAGCTCCGACTACGACGAAGACGGAGAAGCCGACCCCGGCTCCGACTAGTGTGGTGACTCCCGCTCCGACAACTGTGGTGACTCCGGCTCCGACGACTAAGGTGACCCCGGCGCCGACTACTCCGTGCCCTGTGATCCCTGGGTGGGAGAAGACTCCGGTTCCTACGACGGCAACCACTCCGGCTCCGACTACTCCATGTCCGACGACGCTGGTGACCCCGACTCCGACCACTGTTGTGACTCCGGCTCCTACTACACCGTGTCCTGTGCTCCCTGGATGGGAGAAGACGCCAGTCCCCACTACAGTGGCCACTCCGGCTCCGACCACGCCGTGCCCAACGACGGTGGTTACCCCAACTCCGACGACTGAGGCTACTCCGGCCCCGACGACCCCGTGTCCGACGACTGTGGCTACTCCCGGCCCAACGACCCCTTGTCCGACGCTTGAGGTCACTCCTGGTCCGACCACGCCGTGCCCGACTGTTCTAGTGACGCCGGCCCCGACTACTCCGTGTCCGACGCTTGAGGTCACTCCTGGTCCGACGACCCCGTGTCCGACGACTGTTGTCACCCCAACGCCGACGGTCCTGGTGACGCCGGCTCCGACTACTCCGTGTCCAACGACTGCTGTGACGCCGTGCCCGACCACCGAAGTGCCGACCCCGTGTCCGACGACTGAGGTTCCGACCCCATGCCCAACCACTGAAATCCCACCGACTGAGTCTCCAACTCCGTGCCCGACTACCGTGGCACCGACGCCGTGTCCGACGACCAAGGCCACTCCGGCTCCGACGACTCCGTGTCCTTCGACCTCGAGCCCGCACACTTCCCCTCCGAAGTCCGGCATCCAGACGACGACTCCGTCGACGACTGCTCCTCCGACTCAGCAGCAGCAGGAGGAGGACTCGTCCACCGCCCAAACGATCACCACCGCGTCGTTCGCAGCGACTACCACCGCCACGGCCGCCGGGTCCGCCAGCCTGGGTGCTGGAGCCGTGGCCGCCATCGTCGTGGGCGTGGCCGCCGTCCTGGCGTTGGCTGGTTTCGGAGTCTACAAGCACCGGAAGCGCGCGATCGACGGCGCTATGTCGCCCAACATGTACCACACCCGCATGTCGACGCCGCCGACCCACTCGACCGTGGTCTAAGTCCATCTATCGGTCGGTCGGTCCGAGTTGAAGGCGATGGATTGTGCATCTGATGAGCTGAAGGGTGGCGAGGGAGCGGCCAAGGAGGGCCAAGGCTTTGTGCATAACTGGTGTATATAATGCCACCCATTCAGCAGTAGCAACAATAATAAAAACGTTTAAACACAAGCACTAGAGAACGGTCGAGATTTTGGGCGTTGGACGGCTGTGGAGCTCTCTTGAAAGCCGCGGCGACACCTGAAGACACGCGGTGAGTTGTGGCCGATCCTGGACCGTCCGTCTGAGATCTTCATGCTGTTTGGACAGCAGCTCAAGCGGTCGAGAAGCTTGCTCGCCTTCATCCCAAACGCTCATTTCCGCTTTGGATCGATCCGTCAACAGTCTGCCAAGAATCGACCAAGGATGGCGAAGGAGAGTCGCAAGTTGCGTCTGCAAGCCAAAGGCTCTCGCTCCCGTTCTCGCCAACGAACGAAGGCCATGATCGTGGCGTTGGGCTGCGTCGTGGCGATCACCACCGGACTGCTTGCTTTGACTGGGAACTCGCCCATTCCGATGACTTGGGGCGGAGAAGGTCGCGTGTCTCGCAGTCTGCGCGGTCTCATGTCGAACAAGAACGTGAAAGCTGGAGCAGCGGCTATAGAAGGCCAGCTTCGTCGAAGCGAAGCCCACTCGACCGCCACCAATGGAGGTCAGAACAACGCCGACACAGATCCCCATGCTGGACCAGCGGAGATGGAGGGGCAGCTTCGTAAGAGTACCATATACTCGAATAAGTTCCCGGTGCACTGAGCGCATGCGCTCCATGTCCGCGGTGACCATTCCTTTCCAACTGGTGTGGAAGCACATCCACCACCGCTCGTCCACTCTGCGTTTCGCCAAGCTGGTGCCACCCGCCTGAGAGAGCTTCACAGACGGAGAGGGTGCATGCAGCTCAACAAGGTTCGCTTCGGAAGTATCCTAATACACCACATCTTAACAAACAAATAAAAACAAAACACTCTGCGTTACGCATGTCTCCTGCCTACCCTTGGGTGCAACCAACCGCAATACTCACCGAACTCAAAAACGCACGAAACCCTTATCGGTCCGCTCCTTCCTCATTCCGCAACTTGCTGGATGAACCCCACGTAAGCCAGACGTCAGGGTGAATATCCTGACGAAGCGAAGTGGAGCGCAACGAAGTGCAGCAGAGCGGAGCGAGGGAGCGGATATTCTGTTCTATTTGGCAGGGTCGCACGAGTGCACACGCCAGGTGAGCGCTGCCGTCGTGGATCTGCCAGTCCACAGAGGGATCTCAGCATCCGCGGCACGCTCGAAACCCCCTCTCTACTCCTCTAGGGCTAGCCCAGCTTTCAACAGCTCTCCTCCAGCCTCGGCTTGTATCCTGAATGAATTCTCATTGCCCCTACGAGATCTCTCATCATTGGAAGCGTGCTGCCTTAAACCGCAGAGCTTGGCTCTTGGCTTTGCGTTGACCCCTTGGCTTCCCTGACCCTTCCACTTCTAGGACGATGCCGCCCGTCACACACAACTCAAGATATTTGTTGCGGTGGCACTAGTCAGTCGCATACAGGTAGCAATACGAATTGCGAGGATATCCCCCAAGAAAATGCAAGAGGCGTGGTGACCCAGCGGCGCTTGAACTCGATGTGGACGGTTTTCAGCAGGTGCAGTGCAAGCTGCGGCACGACTCCTCCGAATCTTCATTGGGTTGCTGTCTGCAACCTGCAACCCGATGAGTTACTGAATAGCAGAGTCGAGGGAAGAAAAATACTCCCACGTGCGTGTACTGCGGTTTCCTGCGAATGCAATGGCGTGCGGAGTCAGCATGGAAAGTGTGCTAGCCGCACCGGCTGTGGCTGTTCACCGCCCCGCACCAGATACACACACCTCCTTCTTCCGCCAACTTCCACATATCGAGAAGAACGCAACCCGACGACACTCTACTGCCGCAAAGACCGTGTGTAATAAACTGGTGGGCTTGCGGGTGATCTAAGAATTACACCCATGGATGGGAGATAATCCCTGGCTGGGGTCGAGAGAGCAAACCCACCAAGACAGCAACCGCGCCGTCAGCGTGCTACTAGTACTATCATAGTAAGCTTATCCCTCTCGGCTCGCAAATATTCATACTCGCGTCATCAAAAAATGTCCCGCGAAGCATGGACCCTTGGGAGCGTCTTGAAACTAACATCGTCATGAAATGGATATCCTGGATGGGAAAGTCGTGCGGTGACGACCATTCCGAGGGGGGTGCCGCTTCGCTGTTTTGTTGACCTCGAACAGCCAGCCAAACGCTACGTGACAGGCGAATCCTAGTGAGTAACACCCGGCGCTGAAAACAAAACCGGAGGAAAACCGCACGATCGAGTGATTGGTCTGTCGACAAAAGCTCGGCCTGCATGCGCTCCGTGTTATGATTGGGTACGTGTGCAAAAGGTCGCTTCTGGCGTTAATCATCGCCGACGTTATCGCCGACGTTATCGCCAAGCGCTTCTCAGCACGGCGACGACCGCCGGTGGTCCTGGCCCGTGAGAAGCGTAATTCTCCCTTGGCTCAGCTTCGAAGCCGTTACTACAATAGCCGTTTTGAGCCAGAACTGCTGCAGAACATTTCTTCTTTATGTGTGCAGTTGGGTTGGAAGTCTATTTTTTTTTACGTGAGGTAACGTTTGGGTAAGACGTTGCTCGGCAGTCCACTGACAGGCTGGCTTTCGTGCTCATGTGCATGTGCTCCTCCATGGATAGAGCGCTCGCCTCTTGCGTGGCTCTCCGAAGTGGGCACCTCCTCCCAAGTCGGAGAGCCGTGCGAGATGCAATGAGCTCATTCCCCAATTTCCTCTCTGGCGACGAGGACCAACCCCCCACCGGCCCAATTCTCAAGTGTTCATCCGCCAATCATGAACCTGAAGAAGCTCATCGCCTCCATCGCTCTAGCAAGTACTGTGATGGTGGCGCTCGCAACGGCGGACGCGAGTGTTGCCGTGCAAAACGGTGCCACCGTTCTCGATTCCCGTGACCTCAACGCTGGAGCTGGAGCTGTCGAAACTAAACGGCACCTGCTCTTCTCGGGACATCCTGAGGGCTCTACGACCGTGCCCCCTAGCACGACGAGACCACCTAGGACAACGGCTCCGTATACGACGACGGATCCTTATTGGACGACGGCTCCGTACGCGACCACCGCTCCACCTACCACGACGGCTCCGTACGCGACCA
Organism: Nothophytophthora sp. Chile5; assembly: GCA_001712635.2. NCBI lineage: Eukaryota > Oomycota > Peronosporomycetes > Peronosporales > Peronosporaceae > Nothophytophthora > Nothophytophthora sp. Chile5. The sequence continues at coordinate 18,639 of MBAC02008806.1, forward strand.
CCGCTCCACCTACCACGACGGCTCCGTACGCGACGACTCGCCCGCCAACGACGACGGCTCCGTACGCGACCACCGCTCCACCCACGACGCCGTGCCCTGCGAAAGACCCGGACACGTCCACCCTGCCGAAGACTACGCCGCCGAAGCACTCGGAGAAGCCAGCACACAAACACAAGCACAAGCATCCTACGCACAAGCCCCACACGGTTGCGCCGGCCAAGAAGTTGCGTACACACGTCTAAGACGTTGGGGAAACCACACGGCACACATCACGAAAGCGCCAGCGACGTCGAACGCAGACTCCAGGGTGTTTTGTTGCGTATTTTCATAAGTCTAAGAGCGAGCGTCGTCGCCAGCAAATCCCACAACTCATGCACATTTCCATTGACTTTGAATGTGATGGGGTGAAACCCGCCTACCGTCGAGCAATCTCGGAGATTATTTTGCAAACACACTGTCTGAGTACCATACACTCTCTTAGGAAGAAGTCGCCCTCCAACCCTCCAGTTTTACTACGGGATGCGGCTGCATTACAACTGGGATGGCATGACCGCGGCTTGATGATGCGCTCGAGGGGCATTACGAAGAGGGCCCTTCCAAGAACCGCTGGATTTCGGCCCTGAAGAATCCCATCCACCCGGCGCTTTTCCCGATCTCCCGATTCATATTGTGCCTTATGATGCCACTCATAAGTCCGAGCACATCTGCCTGTAATTTGAACCCGTTGCGTCTTGGTGCCTGTGCCCTTGTAGTCCCCAGATCTTCAACCTATGGCTCTCAGTCTCGCGATGTGGTCGCGACACGATTGCCACATATTGGCACGGATGTGGCTCTATAATACTTCGAGTAGCGTTGTCGACGCTCGGCATGGCGAAAGGAGGCGTGTCGAATGGGAGCAAGCGTCTGGCGCCTGCAACGCTGGCAACCCCACCAGAACGTTGTCACTTGAGCTGAGGCTCTGTCATTTGAGCAGAGGCTCTCGCTGCCTCCACAGGCCAGGTCGATGCACGCGGCGGGGTGTTGCTTCGATCCAGCCATCAGGATCAGCGTGGGTCTGTCACCACAGAAGCTGAATTTTTATCCACCCACCATCCCAGAGGGGCGAGGCCCACGGAGCTTTGCTTTGCCAAGCCCTCAAGGCTAAGGTCCTAAGCCAAATGAACGGCTCTTTATCCCCCTCTGGCCTGCATGGTATATAATTGGAAACGTGCATCGACGTGTCGGTGGAAGGCGACGCGACCTACTGCATCGGAGGTCCTATCTGCAGCGGCTCGGGGGACTCTCCGGTTGGCGAGCTGTGTCCCGTGAAGGGCGACGTGGCCGTGGAGAGCTGCCTGGAGACGCTGAGTTGCTGGACGGGCGACAACACGTGCGTGGCGCCGGTGGACGCCGTGTGCTCGAAGATCAAGACGGGCGCCTGGGGCTGCGTCTTCGGCTCGAAGAGCGAGGCCACTCCGGCTCCGACCACAACGACTCCGTGTCCTTCGACCTCGAGCCCGCACACTTCCCCTCCAAAGTCCGGCGTCCAGACGACGACTCCGTCGACGACTGCTCCTCCGACTCAGCAGCAACAGCAGCAGCAGCAGGAGGAGGACTCGTCCACCGCCCAAACGATCACCACCGCGTCGTTCGCGGCGACTACCACCGCCACGGCCGCCGGGTCCGCCAGCCTGGGTGCTGGAGCCGTGGCCGCCATCGTCGTGGGCGTGGCCGCCGTCCTGGCGTTGGCTGGTTTCGGAGTCTACAAGCACCGGAAGCGCGCGATCGACCGTCGTCTAAGTCCGTCTTTCGATCGGTCGGTCTGTGCATACCTGACCGGTGTTCATAATTACATCCATTCAGCATTAAAACAACAATAAAACCGTTTCAACTCGAACCAACACACCGCGATCTCTACATGAAGCGAAGGGTCGAGATCTTGGACATTGGACGGCTGTGGAGCTCTCTTGAAAGCCGCGGCGACACCTGAAGACACGCGGTGAGTTGTGGCCGATCCTGGACCGTCCGTCTGAGATCTTCATGCTGTTTGGACAGCAGCTCAAGCGGTCGAGAAGCTTGCTCGCCTTCATCCCAAACGCTCATTTCCGCTTTGGATCGATCCGTCAACAGTCTGCCAAGAATCGACCAAGGATGGCGAAGGAGAGTCGCAAGTTGCGTCTGCAAGCCAAAGGCTCTCGCTCCCGTTCTCGCCAACGAACGAAGGCCATGATCGTGGCGTTGGGCTGCGTCGTGGCGATCACCACCGGACTGCTTGCTTTGACTGGGAACTCGCCCATTCCGATGACTTGGGGCGGAGAAGGTCGCGTGTCTCGCAGTCTGCGCGGTCTCATGTCGAATGGGTACGCGAAAGCTGGAGCAGCAGCGATGGAAGGCCAGCTTCGTCGGAGCGGCGACTACTCGACCGCCACGACTGGAGGTCAGAGCGACGCCGACCGAGACGCTCACGCCCGACCCGTGACCATGGAGGCATCAGGCAGAGTCCCTGGTGGTGCGATGGAAGGCCAGCTTCGTCGGAGCGGCGACTACTCGACCACCACGACTGGAGGTCAGAGCGACGCCGACCGAGACGCTCACGCCCGACCTGTGACCATGGAGGCATCAGGCAGAGTCCCTGGTGGTGCGATGGAAGGCCAGCTTCGTCGGAGCGGCGACTACTCGACCACCACGACTGGAGGTCAGAGCGACGCCGACCGAGACGCTCACGCCCGACCCGTGACCATGGAAGGGAAGCAGTTGGAGCACGAAGGTAACGATCATGTGTGATGGAATGAATGCTCGACCTGGTCAGGCAGCCGATAAGGCAGCGAAGGCGGAGGCAAGGGCGGAGGAGACCCGGGAGATTGCCGACGCCGCCGAAATCGTGGCGGAGAAGGCGGAGGCCAAGACTCTTGCGGCCGAGGCTGCCAACGAAATGACCATGACGACGACCCACCACTAATTGTATTTGGGGTGCGAAGCCAATAAAAACGACAAAAAAATACAAGAAAACGACAAACTCAAGACCAAATGATTAAAAACGGACCCAAATTTGCGAAAACCCACAACACCGAATATCGGTAGCGAAGACGTTATCAAACCGGTGTTTACGTTGTTTTGTCGAATCATATCATATTTCCATCACTAAACTACCTATGATTCGTCTAAAAGAGTATTTAATTTGCTTCATTGGCTAAAATGAATCTGCGGTCGGCGACCGGCCGCTCGTCCAGCATAAGCCACCGGCTCCGCTCGGCATACGTGGCTCTCTTCCGCCGGCTCTTCCTCGCTTCCCATGGCGCTCTTCTCGCCCGAGTTCCTCGTGGGCGTGCTGCTGGCCTTCCTGCAGCTGCGTCTGCGCTCGTACTGCAGTCTGGCGACGTATCTGGTCAACGGCCTCACCTTCTTCCTGCCGCCGGAAGACGAGCTCATCGCGACGCTCAATGGCAGTGGCAAGGGCTCCAAGCCCAAGCCCGGCGTCTCCACCGGCCAGCCGCTCAGCCCCACCGAGAAGATGCAGGCCTTCTACGTGCGCTGCGCCAAGACGGAGCCCGGCGTCTTCAGCCAAACGCTGTTCTTCGAGCTGTACGAGATGCTGGTGGTGCTCGTGTCTTCGGCTTGGATGGCGTGTTTAGCGGGCGATGCACTGGCTTTCCTTACCCCCTGGATCGGCAACGACACGTCAAGCGAGACGGTGATGGACTCCCGAGCGGATGTGGCGACTTACGGGCTGGTCTCGGCTCTATTGGTGGCGCTCTGGTTCCCGTTACAGCTGCATGTGGCCCAAGGCTTGGGCGGCTACGAGACGCGTCTGGGTCTTGCCATGGGCTTCGTGGGCTTCGTAGCCTCCGGCTTCGTGCTCTTGGCTCCTAAGGGGCTTCTGGACTTCGATCTGGAGCTGGCCGCGCAACTCGCAGGCTCTCGAGTGGCTCTGGTCCTGCGGACTGTGGGCTTCACCGACGCTGACCTACTGAACGTGACGCCATTGGCGGAGATGGCGAAGGTGACGCTGTTCCTGACACTCGCAGGCCTCGCTGCCGTGTTCACATGCACCACCTTCCTGCCAGCCTTCCGGTTCGCCCGAATGTACACGGAAATGACCAAGGACGCCCAGACCAGTCGCCTTCAGAAGCTGCTGCTGCATCTCAACATGCTGCTGCCGGTTTTGGTGTGTGCCTTGTGGATCCCCCGGCTTTCCAGCGATGTGCTGGTGCCTTCCGAGCTGGTCAAGTGCTCGCCACGGTCGTTGACGCGCGATTGTCTACAGAGCGACGTCCTGGGGCTCTCGAGCGCGTCGTCTCCGAGCACCTGGAAGTGGTACAGTCTTTCGGAATCGCAGTTCCACGCTCTTCGAGTGTACGTTGTGCTACTGGTCTGTCTCATCCGACTGCTGTGCTTCCGAGCTCACTTGCAGTTCTTCCTATTAGAGCCTCGTGAAGCCATGGCAGGGCTCGTGGGGCGTCCGGGGCCAGTAGACGGGCCGCTGTTGCAGAGCAAAGTGCGGCTCCAGTTCAACTACGTGCCGGTCATCGCGCTGCAATACTTGGCTCCAGTATGCGCCTTGCTGGCTGCCGTAGAGCTACTGGCTCGTCAAACCGCCACGCCGCTCGGAATCTTCCAAGCTGCTTCATGGACGCTACAGCAAATGGGACTATCAATCCCAGTCAGTCTGACGACGGAAGGTCTTCGAGCTGCGTCGCTCAACGTTTTGCCTGATACTGAAGCGGCTCCGAACCTCGGCGGCTTCAAACTGGGCGACGAGCTGGATCGGGACCGTGTGACGCTGTTTGTACGCGGCATGAGCGGCTTTCCGGTACTCACAGCCGAGTTTTACGCCGCGGCGCTGGGCTTCTTGATCTGGTGCCTCAGCTTCACTACGTTTGTCGTCAGTGCCGCCGGCCTGCTTTACTGGCGGAATGTGCCGCATGGCAATGGCGCTGCGGATCTGGAGGGCCCCGCGGCACTTCGACAGAACAAGCAGACGCCCAAGACGCTGAAGAACCAGCTCAAGAGCCTCAAGCTGAAGAAAAACAAGTAAACACGGCGAAATCCACGCATCCCTCTGTTTAAATGCGTTTAAACGCTGTTTCGAGTCCAAACAACCGTGTCTTCCGCTCCTGTTTAGCTGCGCTACATGTTGTGGAGGTACTCCTTCCAGCCACCGCTCGCCATCTTCTCGATCTTGGCGTCCACTTCGCGCTTCTGCGTGTCCAGGAACGTGGCCATGGCGTCGACGAGTGCTTCGTCACGGGCTCCTAGGATCCGCACAGCCAACAGGCCGGCGTTCGTCGAGTTCCCGATGGCCACAGTGGCGACAGGCACTCCACGCGGCATCTGCACGATGCTCAGCAGCGAGTCTTCGCCGTTCAGAGTCGACGTCTTAACTGGCACGCCGACGACCGGCAATGGCGTAAGAGCAGCCAACATCCCCGGCAAGTGAGCGGCTCCACCGGCTCCAGCGATCAGCACCTTCAAGCCTCGAGTCACGGCGCTTTGGGCGTACTCGTACATCCGCGTAGGCGTGCGGTGCGCCGAAACGATCGTGAGTTCGTACGGCACGCCGAACTTCTCCAGCATATCGGCAGCCGCCGCCATCGTCGGCAGGTCGGAGTCGGAGCCCATGACGATTCCCACCAATGGCTGGCGTTCCAGAGCCAACAACCCCGAGTTCTTGGCCGCTTCCGGCGATAAAGCGTTGACGCGTTGGGTCAATTCTTCGATGCTGGAGGCCGTGATGGTCACGTGGCCTAGCTTCCGACCCGGCCGAACGCCGGCTTTGCCGTAGAAATGAGCGGAGGCGCCAGGAACGCGCAGACTTTGGCGTAGAAGAGCGAAGCTGGCGGCTTCCGAGGACGTGGCATCGCCCAGTACGTTCACCATCAGCGCCGCAGGGACGCGGAGAGCACAGCTGCCTAGCGGCAAACCGGTAATAGCACGCAGATGCTGCTCGAACTGGTCCGTTTCACAGGCTTCAATGGTGTAATGACCCGAATTGTGAGGACGTGGCGCGATCTCATTGAGCAGAACGTCGCCAGACGCAGTCAGGAACAGTTCCACGCCGTAGATCCCGCGGCCTTCCAGCTGAGCCACAGCGGTACGAGCCAGACTGGCCGCACGCTCCGCCACAGCCGCCGAGACTTGAGCTGGAGCTAGCACCGTGTCGCAGATGCTGTCACGTTGCGTGGTTTCCACCACGGGGTACGCGCGGACGTCATCACCGGCGCCTTTCACGACCATCACGGCCAGTTCCTTGACGAAAGGCACCCATTTCTCGGCGTACAGCTTGCCTTCTTCCTCCGCGAGGCTCT
>MBAC02008808.1:0-13454 GCA_001712635.2 Nothophytophthora sp. Chile5
TGGGCGACGTCACCGGGAGCTCCTCCAGCTGCTGGTGCGCTCGGATGAAGCCTCGCGCGAAGCAGGTCTTGCCACAGCCCAGATCTCTGCGTTGCGACGGCATTATCGGTGTTACAGTCATCCAATCGGTCAGTCAATGCGCTCAGTAGCAGCACTGCAATGACAACCAGACGCAGCTATCGAATGCTATAATACCCTTGCAGGAAGAGCACGTCGCCAGCTCGACGTCCTCGAGCCACTTGAGCTCCCAAGAGTTCCATCTCCTGCTGCGAATGCGTGGTGTGTCTGGACGCGAGGAACTCCGACGCGTCATCATTGCCAAGAAGATTCGTGTGGGTTACGCTGCTGGATAGGAAGCGGCGGCGGAGCAGCGCGGCGCCGCGAGACCCACCGCGGCATCGCGCAGCCATCGCCATCATCCGCATGGCGGTCATGGTGGTGTGGGGATTCCAACACATATCGTCGCATGGGTTCGTATCCGTTAAGTGTCCATTTTCTGTTATTTGACGAGGTTACGACGTACCCCCAGGTGAACGTACCCAGTTGGCGAGCTCCCCACTTTGGATCGGGAAATCGAGAAGCAAGGAAGGAAGGCTTGAGAATGTCTGGGTGGGTGAGTGCGTGGCTACAAGGCAAGAGCGACGGCGACGAGGAGAGCAAGGGCGATGACGGCGCGTCGACTGGGGGCTACGCGCTGTCCGGTGGCGACGGCGGCGAGTCTGCAGCGGCTCCGTCCGCTGATGAGCTGCGTCGTCGACGCCTCGAGCGGCTCCAGAAGCTGCAGGAGGCGCAGCAACAGGCCGCCGCTCAAGCCGCAGCAGCTCCGGACGAAGAGATGAAGGAAGCGCCCTCTAGTCCTGGCAAGAAGCAGCGAGTGGAGCTGCCGGCCCCTGTGGCTCCAGCGATGCCTGCGGCGGAGCCCAAGAAGAAGAAGCCGACGCCGACCGCCACTCAACCGCGTGTATACGTTAACGACATGTTACAACGCGTGTTGCGCTTGACATTGACGCCATCGAGCAACAGCGATCTGCTGTACATGGCGGCGTTTAACACCGGAGACAATGGGGCGCTGGCGCCGACCAATGCCAGTGAACTGCTTTACTCTCGGGTCGTCATGGATCCATCGGACTTGCCCGGGGGAGCTCAGCATCCGCTGGCAGCGGTCGCGTACTTGGAGCAGTGTTTCTACCGCTGCCGTGACGAAATGCAGAAGCTGCAGTCGTCGTTCGTGAGGCTGACACCGGCGGACAAGCAGACTGCCCAGGACTGTCTGGCCAGTATCCGCGAGATGTGCATCAACTACAGTGCTACGGCACTCACAGAGCCCGACATCTTCCCCTTCGAGGCTGGCACCATTAACGGCGATGCATTCGAGAAGATCGTGAGACTGCAAGCCAACCCACTCGCGCCTGAGTTCGTGGACGGCGTGACTGCTGAGCTGGAGCGTAACGACGCCACCCTCGCAGTGTTTGGGCCTATTTTCCAGAAGCTCTTGTCGGAACTGTTCCTGATCAATCCGCCCTCGCTCATGTCCAACTTCTACAACAACATGTATGTGCTCACGGTGTTGTGTCGTAATAAGGCGTTGGCCACGGCCTTCACGGCGATCCCCGGGTTCCTATTGACCCCAGGAGCTCCGATGACGGGACGCCGTCTTCAAGACGCCACGGCTCTGGGGATTCTACTGCGCTTCAGCTGCGGCCAAGACCCAGCGATCACGCAGATGTTCGCCAACATCACGAAACGCACCAAGAACGACGTGGACAACTCGGTCCACAGCATCCGCAGCAAGCTGGACAGCGTGCAGACCTCGGTCTCAGACATCATCACGCTATTGCTGAAAGCTGGCGGCTCTGCCCGTGAGCAGGTGCTGGCGTGGCTGGAGCAGGCCATGCAGGTGAATGCCGAACGCGCCAAGGAGAATCCGGACGTGAACGTGGTTTCTACCAACGGGATGATCGTGAATCTGACCATGGTGTTGCTACGACTGTGCGGTCCGTTCCTGCCACCGAACTCCAAGAAGAGCCACTTGATCAATGCGCAGTACTTGGCCACGCAGAACCCGGTGTTCCCGTTCGAAGAGACCAAGTTGCTGGGCGCTAGTGGCGACGATGCCCAGCAGGATTCCCGACAGGTAGGAAGTGTCGCCGACTTCAACTTCATCACGCGTTGCTACTTCATCACGGCGCGAGCCATGCACCTCGGACCTGTGGGTATCATCGGCCAGTACATGCGGCTGTTGCGTCAGCTCTCGTACTTCCAGAGCCGCATGAACGCACCGAACGCTGACCCGCGTCTTCGTGCGCATTTTGACCAAATGGCGGCCTCGAAGATGATCATGGACGCTGAGATACTGCATCCAGACTTGCTGCATGAGATGATCCGCTTCGCGCTGCTCAGTTGTACGGTCGTGAACTCCATCTGCGCTGGCTCCAGTGCTTCTGAAGGGGCCAGTGGGCTGGAGTTGCCGCTACCGGCGCCTGACACGCAGCAGAACGTCGTGCTCAAACACATCCCAGAGCATTTGGTGGATGATGTGTGCACGGTGCTCAAGTTCGTCGCTCGACTACAGCCGAAGGCGCTGAACGCCTTTGCGCTGGATGAATTGCTGACCATGATCCTCATCTTCCTGTCGAGTCCAGCCTACGTCCACAGTCCGCATCTTCGCGCCAAGATGAGCGAAGTGCTGTTCCACATCTTCCTTCCTTCGGAGGAATCCGAGGAGCGTGAGACCGCAGGCACAGCCTTCGGCGTGCAGCTTCTCATGACGGACCCACTAGCACAAAGACACCTGGCGCCTTGTCTTCTGGGCCTCTATGGTGACGTGGAACACACGGGGTTCTACGAGAAGCTCGAGCACCGCTACAACATTGCGTGCTTGCTCAAGTATCTGTGGAAGCAGGAAGGCCACAAGCCAGCGTTCCTTCGGATCGCGGAGGACCGCGAGAACTTCGTGAAGTTCGCACATGGCTTGATGAACCACATCAACGGCTTGGTGACCGATGCACTCATCGCTCTGCCTGAAATCAAGCTGTTGCAAGAAGAAATGCAGGATGTGGCGACCTGGATGGCGCTGGACGAAGCCGTCCGCGAGCAGAAGCAGAGTCTGCTGTCCGACAAGGAGCGCACCGTCACGTCGAGTCTCCAACTCGCCAACGAGACGATCCACATGATGTCGTACTTGACGTCGGAGATCCAGGAGCCGTTCGTGAAGATGTCGGAGCTGGAAGACCGCCTCGTGAGTATGCTGAACAGCGTGTTGGTGAAGCTCGCGGGTCCTCGCGGACTGGAACTCAAGGTGAACAACCCGGAGCAATACAAGTTCCGACCCAAGGTCATGCTGAAGGAGATCGTGGAGACGCTGCTGCACTTCGCGCACTACCCGAGCTTCCTGGAAGCCGTGGCCACCAACGGCTACTACGACGCTCAAGTGTTCCGCAAATGTGCTCAGATCGTGGCTCGCACGCAGTTGCTGGAGCCGAGCGACGTCCAGAAGTTCGACACGTTCGTGGGAGACGTCGCGCTGGCCGCAGAAGGCGCCGCCGACCTGGAAGAAACGCTGGGTGAGATCCCCGAGGAGTATCTGGACCCGCTGGTGTTCACACTGATGAAAGACCCCGTGCTGCTGCCCAGTGGGTACACGATGGACCGGTCGTGCATCACGCAGCATCTGCTCAATGACCAAAGCGACCCGTTCACGCGGGTGCCGCTGACTGCCGATCAGCTGAAGCCTAATACCGAACTCAAGGCCACGATCGAGCAGTGGATCCGTGACCAGCAGCAGAAGCACAAGGGAGGTGATCAGTGAGAGAGAGAGAGTTGGAGATGGCGATGGTGAGTGCTGGTCTTGTTGCCTTTCTGAGTGAGTGAAGGTCATTTGACAACGCGTTCCAGGTTGCCACCGTCCTTCCTCGCGCTTTGTCATTCCCCAATTGCCTCGCAACCGAGCAAGCGAGTCGCTCCAGTAGCCTAGCAATACGACAAGAGAGAAAGAGAATGGATTTCGTGGAGACCGAACGTGCCGTGTTCTTTTACGGGCAGCGTGACCCGACCTTCGGCTTCCTGAGCAATTTCCACCCTTGCGAGTTCTCGGATGCCGAGGGACAGCGCTATTTCTCCAGTGAGCAGTACTTTATGAAGAGGAAGCAGGAGATGTTCGACCCGGAAAACGACAAGCTGGCGGTCGCGATCCTCCGCGCGAAGGCGCCGCCTGTTGCCAAGCGATTGGGGCGGCAGGTGCGGAACTATGACGACGCCGTGTGGAACGAGAGCCGCTACGCCGTCATGGTGGACGCGTTGAAGCTCAAGTTCTCGTCTGACGAGGCTCTGACTGTCCGACTGCTGGCCACAGGCGAGAGAAACCTGTACGAAGCCTCTCGCCGCGATGGGATCTGGGGCATCGGCCTCAGCGTGACCAACGTGGCCCATATGTTCCGAGAAGACGCCAAGTTCCGGCGCACGGGCGATGTGGCTGCCGAGATCCAAGCCGAGTGCTTCGGCAGCAATCTGCTGGGCCGGGCGCTCATGGAGACCCGCGCCTGGCTTCAGACGCAAGCGTAGGTCGTATGGCTCTTGCCTTTCTCCCACAGTGTAGCCATGTCTTCTTCTTTTTCGAGTAAGTAGCCCGTTTTAACCCAAACACCCAAATGAACGCCAATCAGACGCCAAAACAACGCTTGTCTGATTCGCGCTGCTCCAGTCAAAGCCCAAGCAGGAAGCGAGGAAGCAGCGATGGAGCACAAGCTGCAGGTGTTGTCGCGCTCTGCTGGCGGCCCGCAGGGGCCCCCGCGCGTCATCGCCGACGCGTCAATGTCGCTGTCCTTTGCGCTTCCGGAGTCGTACTTAAGAGCGCGTGCAACCGCCCCCGCTATCGCACAGCGCTCGAAGTCCCACGAGGCCGAAGCTGTCGCTGTCAATGACCCAGAAGAAGCCGTCGAAGCTTCGTGGGAGGAGCGAGACTGGGACGCCGAGGCTCCCAATGAAGAGTCAAATGACGAGGACGAAGATGCCGACGAGACGGGGGCGCAGACGCAGACGGGGCTGTTGGAGGCTGGAGACGACTGGGAGGAGGAGACGCCGGATTTGCCTGATGATTTCCCGAGACTGATCGTGAACCTCACGCGCTTGCAACGACAGCATTTCCCACCAGCCAACGGGGCAGCGGCAGATGTGGACATGACGGAGGTCTTCCACACTGTGAAGACCACACTGCACCAGCATTTCTCGCAGATGGCCGAAGTGCTCTTCGAACAGAGTACGCTCTGGCCCATCCAGTAGGTTTTGCATGGCTTTCGTGCGGTGTATTGACTCGATGTGTATGTTTCGTAGAATCCTGCTTCCACTGCACCTACGGCTCGTCGCGTGGGATGATGGACAGTCTGCACGTGGCGTATCCGGAAGATATCTTCGCGATGCTGGACTACCCGACGGAGATCGACGGCATCCCCCTGCACGAGTTCCTGCACACACTTTCACGTCCTTCACGTTGGAAAAGCCTGGAGTATCTGAAGGATTGCTTGCGTCGATGTTCCCGCGATATCAAGTGGAAAATGGGGGTCACGATGGAATTGGAGCTGCTGGCGGAGAAGGAGTACGCCCAATACAGCGAGCAGCAGCAGCAGCTAAGCGATGAGATTGACGAGGTACGCCTGAAATTGCTGAGGATACGGGTTTGGACAGTGGCTGACAAACACAATCTCGTTCTGCGCATGCTTGTAGCTTACGCGTCTGCGGGACTCCTTCCGTGATCGATTAGAGAAGATGGCGAGCCAAGAGACCAAGGCCAAAGGTCGATACCTGATGCTTCGCAAGCTGGAAGACATCGAGACTCGCCTGATGCTGTTGCTGGACACGTATCTGCAAGAGCCGGAGCTGGAAGAGGAGGAGTGCTATGGTGCCTTCGGCAATCCAAATGGCGAGACGGGCCCGAGTGCCGGGATGAATGTGCTGGACATGATGGTCGCCATGATCTTCGGTCGTTTGCCGCAGGACTTCAGTCAGAAAGCCACGGAGGAAAGCCATTTCCAGATGCTGTTCGACCACCACATTCACATCCTACGGCTGTGGAAGAAAGATTTTGGCCGGTTGCCGCCGAAAATGCGAATAGTGGCTCCGCAAACCAGCGACCCGGATGCTAGTCCGCATGATTCTCATAAAGAGCAGGATGTCGCTGACGCTTTCGAAGAGGAAGAAGAGGAAGAAGAGGAAGATCTCCGGAGTGAGGCCTTTTCCGCCTACTGCCGAGTCGATGAGGACGAAATGGAAGGCGCCAGCGACTCCAAGCTGGACGATTGGGAGACCGTGGAGGTTGACAGTCAATCCATCGACGAGGAACAGGAGGGCAAGAAGGAGGAGTCGGATGGCTATGGCGCTGATTTTGATAGTGACGAGAGTGAGGACGAAAATGAGGTGGATTCGACAACGAAGGCCGCAAAGCTGGATAGTGACACCAAGCCAAGCAACGCCACAGGAGATGTAGAGGCGTCTGCAAGTGCTCGACCACGACGGAGACGGTCGAAACGCACCTCCAAACTGTCGAAAAAGCCGAAAAGGTCCAAGCGAGAGCTGCACGAAGACGAAGGAGAGCGAGAAGCTGCACCATTCCAGCCATTTGCATGCACAGGAGCAGTCGGCTTGCTCCGTCTTGCGAAGGAGAACGAATTGTATTGAGGAAGAGAGAAGTTGCCACGAAAACACGCAATGTACAGTGAGAACGGAAGGTCGAGCAGTCTCCGTTGGCTTCTTCAAGTGCTCGAAGATCCGCTTTGAAGCGCCACCGCTGCTGGTTGGATGTGTGTGTATTCCTCTCCTTCTTAAATAATGGGCTCACCTCGCTTTCGTCTCGTACGCCATTGCCTCAAGCTGCCTTCAAAACACGAACGACGTCGAGAGTTTGCGGGACACGCCCGTCTCCACCTTGGGTTTCCGTTGAGCATGGCCGCCAAGTCGAGCAAAGCCGTCGGCTCCTGACTGAGGCGCCGTGGCCATCGAGTTGGTCACGGAGAACACGGCCGCCGAGCTTCGACGGAACTTGTCGCCGCCACTTGCTGACGTCGAGCCGAACGCTCGTTTGCGAATTGGGATACTGCTGCTGTTGCCTTCTTGAGACGGGGATTGGAGGCCGCCTCGATTCGAAGAAGGCGAACTCATACTCAGCATCCGTTCCTGCTCTGGTGTCAATGACTCGACGATTGCTCGAGGACAATGCAGTGTGGTCAGGAACTCCTGGAACATCCGCGAGTGTGTGAACGCCTCGAAGGCCTCGTCGTCGATGGCCTCCAAGATCTCCTCCCGTACTGCGGCAAACACATCGTGGCCGACGCCCTCGGACGACAGCTCTTCCTCCACAGCAGCCAACGTCCTAGTAGATATCGGCACTGGCGTTGGTGCAGTCTCTGCTAGGAACTTGAGGTAGATGACGAGTGCTCGCTCGTGGATCCGGTCCTCGGAGATGTCGGCTTCCCACTTGAAGTCCTCAATGTACTCGAACAACGTGACTTCGTGATGTCGACGTCGAGCCACACAGTCTGCAGCCCAGAGTTGATGCGCCTCGTAGTGCTGCATCACATGCTCCGGCCTCACTTTCTCGCGCAGACACTTGATGCAGAACTCGGAGAAAACCTCGGGGAGACTCGCGAAGAACTCGTGGAAGGTCTCAGCTTCCAGCTTGAGTACGAGGCAATGGTCCAAACACCGCACACTCACGGGCGATGGTATGTCCAACAGCAGTGCCTCTTGTCCGAAGTACCCGCCCGGATGCACCAACACAAGCTCGCGGCCATTGACAGCGTCTCCACCGGCGTCATCCTCGGTTTCGGTTTCGATGATCGTGTCACTGTCGCCGTAATCCAGCTCCACGACGCCACGTAGCAGCACGTAGAAGGCCACCTGCTGCTCGCCACGTACCATGATGGTACTGCCGACTTCGTGATCCACGAGTTCACTGGTATAACTGAGTTCCTGTAGCTTGAGAGGCGGGATGGCGTGCAAGAAGGCACAGCCTTGCTTGATGAGTGTATCGAGGAAGTTGAGCCGCACGTGTTCGAGTAGGACCATTCGAGCATCCGGCGCCACCTTGAGGAAGTTGCAGAAGGCGATGCGATCCACATACACTAGCAGCGCGTCATCCAACGCCGTGATGCTACACACGCGCGGGATCTTGAACACCAGTGAGATCTCGCCGAAGTAGGAGCCGCTGCCCATCCGCTTGAGGGCCTGGATCTTCTTGTCACTGAAGGCACCGCCCACATTGTCTTGCAGTGTCGTGATACTCGTCCGTTTCTGAGAGCTAGGCGATAACGGGGTGAAGGCGGGCTGCGACGCATTGAGGGAGACTTGAAGCGTGGCTTGGAGACTGCCTTTGATGCAGACGAAGAACCGGTCCCCCACCTCGCCTTCCACACACAGATCTTGCCCGCGTCGGACGTAGATATACGAGCACATGTTGGCCAGCATGACGAGACGCGTCATCTCCACGTTCTCCAAGAACGGGATGTCCACGAGGTAGTTGATGACTTCGGAGTCCACGATGGAGCCCATAAGGTGCAGCTTCTCGGGAGCAGTCATGGTACTGTTCATGCTGCCTCCATGGCCGCTGCGTCCTTTGCCGCCGGAGAATCGCGCGGTGTTCTTCATACCCACAGAGCGCACGGACATGCGACCACGTAGCGTGAGGAACTTGTCGAACTGCAGTTTGAGTAATGTGCAACCTACGAACGGGTCGGCGGTCGTCCGGTTGAGCTCCACGAGCGTCGCCAGCTTCTTCCGCGCGCTCTTGGCACTGCTAGGCGCGCCGTCACTGTCGTCCCCCATCATATGGGCGACCAGCTGCTCCCTTGCGGCATAGGAGATGTAGTCGCCGACCTTCCGCTGACACAAGAGCTCGGATACGAGCTGTTTGCTATGAGGTGTAGGCAATAGCGTGCTGATGTCCACAGAGCCTTCGGCCACGACGCAGAAGCGCGAGGAAGCGTCGTTCTTAATGATTGCACCCTTTGGGTACTTGGCCACTTGGAAACACTTGGCCAGGTCCTGCAGCAGTCGATCGTCCAGCATTTGCATGAACGGCAACTTCTTCAGCGTCTCCACCACCAGTTTGTTGGCGGCACCGCCAGTGTCGGCGTTGTACCTCGTCATCGGTCCGGAAGAGAACGCGCCGCCCATCGCTCCACGTTGGTGCCAAAAGCGCTCGCAGCCAGCAGGGAGCACTCAGAAGAAGGCGAGTGCGCGCTGACGACCCCTTTCCTGTCTCCAAGCGGTCAGATGCGTGTCTTGCACGACTGAAATAGCACGGGAGTCCATTGTTACCGCCACAGTATGGCGAAATATGCCTGAAGTCGATGGAGCTGGGAGGGCAGCGCGGGTTGACGGCGTAAATATAGGCCGGAGTTCAGGCGGAGTTCTGCTTCAACTTGATCATCACTCTTTGTGCTCCATACGATAGCCCACATTGCTCGCCCACCTTTCCATCTGAAACGCATGGTAGGTCCATTATGTTGGCGAGAATGTAGCGCGGTCTGAACGGTGTTCATGTGGAGCGCTCCACATGGTGATGTGGCTCCATCTGTGGAGCTCATCACTCACAAATAGAAGGGATGTCACCATACTACAACACTCGCTTTAACCAATTACCCACCACAATATCACACGTCGCCCGTCCCGGTTCAGCCAACAGAGCCCACCCAGCCAGCCAATCAATCCAGCCAACCGAAGCCCAACGGACGCAAACAACTTCCGCTCTCATTCCTGCTGCGCTTCCGTCGCTGCCTGCTCGCCTCGCCTCGCTCTGCATCAGAGCCGTCGTCCCCACGCAGCCGAGATGGACGCCGTCGCAGGCGCCGCGAGCACCAAGGGCCACCGCAAGTCGAAGGCCGGCGCCAAGGTGAACAAGCAGAAGCGCAAGGCCTTCGAGAAGCAGAAGAAGGAGCAGCCGTCGCTGGCGGAGCAGCGCAAGAACCCCAAGGCCTTCGGCGTGGCCAAGGCCGGCCGCGCGCGCAAGACCATCCAGCGCAACCTGGACCGCGCGCACCGTAAGGAGTATGTGCCGCAGCAGAACCGCGGCGAGGAGCTCCCTCCGCCCATTTCGGTGGTGGTCATGGGTCCCCCCGGCAGTGGCAAGAGCACGGTGATCCGGTCGCTGGTCAAGCGCTACACGCGCCACAACCTGGTGGAAGTGAACGGCCCCGTGACGGTCGTGAGTGGGAAAGACCGCCGCATCACGTTCTTCGAGTGCCCCAACGACCTGAACGCCATGCTGGACTTGGCCAAGATCGCCGACCTGGTGCTGCTGCTCGTGGACGCCAGCTTCGGCTTTGAGATGGAGACGTTCGAGTTCCTGAACATCCTGCAGGTGGTGGGCTTCCCCAAGGTCATGGGCATCCTCACGCATCTGGATGGGTTCAAGAAGAATAAGAGTCTGCGGAAGACCAAGAAACGCCTCAAGGCACGTTTCTGGACCGAGATCTACCAAGGAGCCAAGCTCTTCTACTTCTCAGGCATCACCGCCAACAAATATCCCAAGGGCGAGATCCAGAACCTGTCGCTTTACATCGCACGCATGAAGTTCCGGCCGCTTACATGGCGAAATGCGCATCCTTACATGCTGGCGGACCGGTTCGAGGACGTCACCCCTCCCGACGACATCCAGCGGAACCCCTTGGCGGACCGTCGCGTCACGCTCTACGGCTACTTGCGAGGCACGCACCTGAAGCCGGGTATGAAGATGCATATCGCCGGCGCCGGGGACTTCTACATGGACAGTGTGACGGCCATGCCTGACCCCTGCAACGTGCCGTCCAGTAAACGTGCGGCCGACGGGACACTCAAGAAGAAGCACTTGACCCAGAAGGACACGCTGCTGTACGCGCCTATGTCGGACGTGGGCAACATCATGTACGACAAGGACGCCATGTACATCACGTTGAGTCAACTCAACTACACGAACCCAGACACGGGCGACGTTGTGCGTGAAGAACTGGACGCTGATGCTGCTGAAGGTGGCGAGAGGAGCGGCGTACGCATCGGTCGTGGCGGCGAGGGAGTGGAGATGGTGCAGAGCATGCAGCAGATGGATGTGGGACTTGATGAGCGACTGCAAGGCGCCAGCCTCTCGCTGTTTAAGAACACGGCAGCTATCCGAGCTGACGAGGTCGATAGTGACGAAGACGAAGAGGATGAGGAGAGCGATGACGACGAGGAGGACGAGGAGGAAGAAGGCGAGCGGACGATCGGACAGCCCACGGAGGCGGTTGTCCGCGACAGTTCTGGCCGAATGCGTCGTCGTGCGGTGTTTGACGAGAGTGAGGACGCCGCTGAGGCTGTGGAGAGTGGCGAGCCAGGCTCTGACTCCGAGTCAGATGATGACAGTGACGATGATGACGAGGAGGACGACGAGGAAGAGGAAGTCACGGGCGAGCAGTCGCAGCTGCGGTGGAAGGAGAATCTGGTGTCTCGCGCTGCCGCCAGCTTCCTGGAGCGTGAACGTTCCGACGTGAACCTGATGGAACTGGTCTACGGCGAACGTGAGAAGCTGCACATGAGTGAGCGTGACATGGAGAACGAGGAAGAGGCCAAGAGCGGCAAACGCATGCAGTTTGACGCGGAGGAGGAGGAGGAGGACGATAGTTTTTTCACACTGAAGCGCAAGTCGAACGCGTCGGGCGGCGCCTCGTCCGCCTCGGACACGTACAACGCTTGGAACGCCGTGGACTGCTCTCGTCTGCACTTGGGCTCGGACGACATGAACGACTGGACGATGCCGGATGTGCTGGAAGGGATTCGCAATCGGTTCGTGACGGGATCGTGGAAGCGCGTGAACAAGAAGAGCGGCGAGGAAGAGGACGAGGAAGAGGAAGACGTGGACCCGCTGAATGACGACGAGATGGACGGCTCCTTCGAGGATTTGGAGACTGGCGAGACCCACAAGGGCGCGAAGGACGAGGACGACAGCGAGGAGGACGAGGAAGAAGGCGACGAGCAGGAGGAGACGGACGAGCAGATGCGAGAGCGATTGCGTGCTCAGAAGTCAGCGAAGAAGACGCGCGAAGAGGATGATGATGACGACGTGGAAGTCGGCGGCCAGAGGAAGAGCAAGGTGGAGGAGGACGACGAAGAGATGACGGAGGTGATCGCAGAGGCCAAGCGACTGCGTGAGGAGCAGGCACAGCGTAATGCGGAGGAGTTCGGAGACGAAGGCGAAGACGTGCGACTGCAACTGGAAGGGTTCCGCAATGGCCTCTACGTGCGCATCGAGTTCTCGGGCGTTCCTGCTGAGTTCGTGCGGTACTACGACGCCAAGAACCCGATCGTTGTGGGCGGGCTACCCAACATCGAAGAGGGCCTGGGGCTTGTACGCATGCGGTTCAAGAAGCATCGTTGGCACAAGAAGATCCTGAAGACCAACGATCCGCTGGTGTTCTCCATCGGTTGGCGGCGGTTCCAGAGCTTGCCGTTGTACTCGATTGAAGACACGAACGATCGCCAGCGGTACCTGAAGTACACGCCGGAGCACATGCATTGCGGTGCCACGATCTTCGGGCCTTTGTGTCCGCCGAACACGGGCGTTGTGGCCTTCCAGACGCTGTCCAACAACGCGGAAGGCTTCCGTGTGAGTGGCACGGGCGTGGTTCTCGAGCTGGACCACAAGTTCAGCGTCGTGAAGAAGCTGAAGCTCATCGGTACACCCAGCAAGATCCACAAGAACACGGCCTTTGTCAAGGGCATGTTCAACACGGAGCTAGAAGTGGCCAAGTTCGAAGGCGCCAGTGTCCGGACGGTGAGCGGCGTGCGTGGTCGCATTAAGAAGGCGCTTCGTGGTGAGAAGGGCGACTTCCGAGCCACCTTCGAGGACAAGATCCTCAAGAGCGACCTGGTTTTCTGCCGCACGTGGGTGCCTGTGGAGCCCAAGATGCTGTACAACCCGGTGACGTCGCTGCTTACGAACGTCAAGAGCTCGTCCAAGAAGAGCGCGATGGGCCTCATGAAGACCACGTATGAGTTGCGGCAAGAGAAGAAGCTGGCGGTGCCTGTGAACCCGGACTCGCTCTACAAGCCCATCGTGCGTACGGAGCGCAAGTTCGCGGCACTGAAGGTGCCCAAGAAGCTGCAGGCCAGTCTGCCGTTCGCCAACAAGCCCAAGTCGGACAAGAAGAAGGTGGGCGGGTCCTACCTCACCAAGCGGGCCGTGGTGCTCGAGCCGGAGGAGAAGAAGAAGTACGCCTTCATGCAGCAGGTGAACACGGTGCGTCGCGATCGGGAGAACACGCGCAAGGAGCGGCAGGGCAAGCGCAACGCCGAGAACCTCAAGCGCAAGCAGCGCGAGGAGAAGCAGTTCGAGGGCGTCCATCGCGAGGAGAAGAAGGCCAAGTACCGCGCTGCTGGCAAGGAGGCTGCTCTCCGTGCTCAGAAGGCGTAAGGGAATGGGGGCAAATGTGTAGCCATTTGGGATTGCTACAAAT
>MBAC02008810.1:0-31718 GCA_001712635.2 Nothophytophthora sp. Chile5
TGAGCAATACTGTCACTTTCGTAGACACGTCCATACCACTGCATGGCATTATCGAAAACGCAAAATCCACGAAAAACGCGCTGAAAAAAGCGGAAAGTATCGAGTTGAATGAATTTTGTACCCGTTTACACATGGGGTCCTCCGTCAAACAATATTGATTGGCGAAGTATCAGTCGAACCATATCGAAATAAGTAAAAGTGGATTGATCCGTAACTACATCCCGACCACTCGGTCCGTATCTTGGCATGCTGACAACTTATTTATGGAGATCGACCCGCCAGACCAACACTCTTCGAGATCCGTCGTGATGTTCAAGCAAATGGCCAGCTCGCTCCTGAATAAACTTCTCAACTTGGCACAACGACGTCCATAAAATATGAATTTCTCAATATCCATATTTTGAAGATTTGTCCATAAACAGTTGCTGACGAGCATGGATCGGCCACAAAGGACCTCCCCACGATGGCGTCGTCCGAGGACCAGCGCCGCACGGAGGCGTACTTCCGCTCGACCGCGCCGCCCCCATGGGCCGCCGAGCGCCAGGAGCGCGTGGAGGCGTTCCTGGACCACCACCGCGTGGTAGGCAAGTGCGTGGCGGTCGTGACGTCCGGCGGCACCACAGTTCCGCTCGAGCGCAACACCGTGCGCTTCCTGGACAATTTCTCCACGGGCGCTCGCGGCGCTGCGTCTGTCGAGTGCGTTCGCTGCTTCAGTGCCAGAATAGCTCTCCGTCAAGGCTGCGATTGGAGCTGACATGCTGGTGGGACTCTGTGTGGCGTGTAGATACCTGCTGGGCTTGGGATACGCCGTGATTTACGTGCATCGACCAGGCTCCATCGCGCCCTTTGCCAGGCACTTGCAGGTCCGTTGAGGCTGCCTGGCAGCGCTTTGACACCCGCAGAAGGCGTCTGACTGGGATTTCCACTGTGTATTGACGCAGAAAGCGACGTGTTCGTCGCTAGATCTGAAGTTCCTGGAGCACGTGGACGTATCCGGTCGCTCTGGCCAGCAGCAGCTTCGGCTCCTTCTGGAAGACTCATCGGCTGAGAAACGCGTGGTGGAAGCCGTGCGGAAGTACCGGGGCGTGCGGGAGAGCAACATGCTGCTGGCGCTCCCCTTCACGTCGGTGGACGAATACTTCTTCGTGCTGCAGATGGTGGCGACGTGCGTATCGCCCTGGAAGGAGCGCGCGCTGTTCCTGTTGGCGGCCGCCGTGAGCGATTTCTACATCCCGCAGCAAGAGCTGGCGGTCCATAAGATCCAGTCGCGTACCGGTCCGTTGGAGCTGTCGCTGCAGCAGGTGCCCAAGATGCTGGGCGTGTTGCGTCACACTTGGGCGCCGCAGGCCTTTGTCGTGTCGTTCAAGCTGGAGACGGACTGGGAGATCCTCCGGCAGAAGGCCAAGCAGGCCATCACCAAGTACGCGATGCACCTCGTCGTAGCCAACGAACTGCACTCGCGCTTCGACGAAGTGCTGCTGGTCACCGATACGGACGAGCGCGCCATCACGCGGCCGAAGGACGAGGCGGACATCGAAGCGGCGCTCATGGAGGCGGTGGCGCGTATGCACTACAAGTACATCGCGTCGCACGACGTGTCGGTGCCCGACGAGATCGGCCACCGCGTCCCGCGTGGTGGTTTCTCCCGCGCGTGGAGGAAACGTCTACCGGCCTCGATGCAGAGCGTCCTGGCGGTGGTGGAAGACCACAAAGAGGAAATCCTGGGCGTCGTGGTCGGCGGCCTCCTGTCTGTGATGCTCAACATGCTGCAGACCCAGCTGCGCAGATCTCGTTAACGCACCTAGGCAGGAACACACCAAAGCTCCGAATTGGGCTGGCATAATAAGAAGGCGCAGTGTGCGAGAGTTGCTGTATTGCCTTGAGATGGGACTCACTCGCCCTTTAAGCTCGCGAGGAACTCCTTCTTGGCGGGGTCGCGGGTCATGCCGCCCTGGCAGTTGGGCGACGGCTTCACCTCCGAGCTGCTGGCCCACTGCGCGGGCGTCTTGCTCTGGATCGAGAGCGCGTGCACGCCCTCGTCCAGCTCCTGCTGCAGCACGGCGTTCACCAGGCGGTGGCGCTGGATCAGCGGCTTGCCTTCGAACTCGTCGGTCACCACAACCACCTGCGACAATCCACGATAGCAAGCAGCCCACCATGAGCACGTTACCTTCCCATATCTCCCCCGTGGGCTCCGTTATTATCGCAAGACCGACTGCTGCACCTTAAAGTGGGTCTCGGAGCCCTTGGGCACACTGTGCATGTGGCTCTCGTTGATGACGTCCAGATGCTGCGGGGCGAAGGCCTCCTGCAGCTTCTCGCGGATGCGCAAGGCGACGGGGCCGGCGACAGGTCGAGCGTCAGCCATCAAGCTTCGGAGCTTCGGGGGGAAGAGAGGGGGATGACGAGCGAGTGAGCAACGCGCCGTCGGAGCACGCGGAGGGGATAAAGACGGACAGAAAGATCGCGTTTTCCGGAGTGGCGGGCAGGCGGAGGAGCCGTCCGTACCTGGAGGAAGCCGCTGGCGCGCGCGGGGAGAGCGCGAGCCGCCACGGATCGCACGAGGTTGCTGGAAGGCCACATGGCGCTTTGATTGGGCAGAGGCATGCACCTTCTCTGCAGGAGCTCCCCATGAGACTGCCCATACAGTTGACGAGCGTTCAGGTCGCAAAAACATGCGCCTATCAAACTAGAATACGGTTATAGAGCGTGTTCCTTTTCGGTTGTTTATCAAAATGGCTCTCTATCTGTATGATGAGTGCTTCGTAATTCAATGCGCGGTTGGTTCCACCTTCTATTCTAGGCATCGCGTCCTAACTTAACGTACGAAGTGATCGCTAAACTAGGCGCCAATCCCACCAACGTGGCCAAAAGCCGAAGCCAGCCGGCAGATACCGAAGAGCCGACAAGCAGGCGACGATGGTGCGCCCCGTCCCCTGCGTCTTCACGCCCCGTAGCGGGCGAGTCCTGAACCGGCGCTTGCTTCTGTGTGTGTCTGTGTCCTGCAGATCGAGTCCGTCCTCCTGGTGAGCCGCCAGGGCAAGACGCGCCTCGCCAAGTGGTACCTGAACGCGTCGCTCAAGGACAAGACGCGCATGATCCGCGAGATCACGTCGCTGGTGCTCTCTCGGCCGCACAAGCAGTGCAACTTCATCGAGTTCAAGGAGAAGAAGATCGTCTACAAGAGGTGCGCAGGCTCCCGGCTGGGTCGGGGCGGACGGAGGGCGATAGCTGACGGGTATGCGATGCGCTCTTTTGGGTCAGATATGCGAGTTTGTACTTCATCGCCTGCATCTCCAAGGACGAGAACGAGCTCATCACGCTGGAGGCCATTCACCTGTTCGTGGAGGTTCTCGACCGCTACTTCGGCAATGTCAGTACTAAGCCGCAGTATCATTGCGTTCCGAGGGGGAGGGGGTCGAAGCTGGGTGCTGACGCGCCATTTTCTGCTTCTGACGTGAATTGCTGCAGGTGTGCGAGCTGGATATCATCTTCAACTTCCACAAGGTACGACCCGCTATCTGTTGACCTTGCTGTCTCGTGTCAGATGCCAACAGAAGGGGGTCTCTGTGAACAGGCGTACTACATTCTGGACGAGCTCTTCATCGGCGGCTACCAGCAGGAGTCCAGCAAGAAGGAGATCCTGCGCATCTGCACGCAGCAGGAGGACTACATGGACGAGTCCAAGGAGGAGGGCTTCTCTCGCCCTCGCACGGGCACGCGCTAGGCGTCTTCAGCCTCTGGCCTCCAGTCTCCGAACTGCTGTCATCTCCATGCGTATGGCAGCGATCGCCCAAGCAGGCAATGAAGCAGCAATGCGCTGAGCTGCCACAATGAACAATGTCGCTTTGCATTCCTCCCAATGTGTCGACACAGATTGCCGGTCTTGTGTGAGCTAGTGTCCGTTGGGCAGGCAGCTTTGATAGTTTGTGCGTCTTTTGGGTCTGAAACGTCGTCTCTCCGTTGACCAACGGCGGTTGATGACCAGCTTCACTTTGTGAGAGTGAAGTCGCCACCGCAGCAACTACAATGAAGAAGACAGCGGCGCCTACGCGTGCGTGTTTGACTGTTCACCGCCGCTTGTCAGTCGCTTCCGTTGTGGACTGATGTCGCCTTCGTTGCTAGAAGCGTGCGCTCAGAAAAAGCTGTTCCGAGCCACGGTGGGCTTGACAGTAACTCAGCAGATGCAAGTGGCTTCCCAGCTGCAAGCGCAAGGCGATGACGTCCTGAAGGTGGAGGCCAGTCGCATAATCCTTGTCATCTGCGCTAGTCACTAGGCACTCACACACTCTCACTGCTACGTACCAACCAGACCATTCGACAGATGAAGAAGACGTCGAGAAGCCAGAAGCAAGCCACGAAGGCCAGCAACCTCAAGGTGAACTGGACTGTCCGGCAAAGCGATTGGTTGATCCTTGCGTTTTCCTGATGAATTGTGCTTTCATCGGTCAGTTCGACTGGCTACAAGAGCGCAGCTACTTGAGGAAACTGGAAGAGGTATTCGTGCCTTGCTGGATCAAATCGGGTAGTTATCTGCTGAACCTCGAGCTGTAGTTATTGACACGATGGGGTTTGCTGCTGCTTTGTTTGTTGTCAGAGCTGCTCCAAGGAGCTGGAATCGCTGCTCTTACGCATGTACAACGAGGCGTCCACCGCGAGTGAGACAAAGACCTCGCAATGTCCGCGAACGCCACGCAAGAAAGGTTTGGGGACGCCTCGATCCTCACAGATCGAACGGCCAATTGACGAGAGCGATAACAATTGTGACGAGGACAATAACGAAGAAGTCCGTTCGCAGTCCACCAGCACTTTCGCCCAAGAGGTGGAGCAGTTGATCCGCACCGAACAGCTCCATCGCGTGGCACTGCTGCACCAGATCTCGTCGGAGCGGGAGCAGGTAGGCCAGTAGGCACCGTTCGTACTCTCCAGCTATATTAACTGCCACACTAATTGCCGAATTGTGAGCAAAGCGAGCGGCCTTGAAGCAGCTACTGGACGCGGTTTCTCACGAAGGAGAGGCAGCCTCAATGGAAAACAATCAGTCGACGACGGAAGACATGGCGGTAATAGCAGGCATAGAGTGTTACGACTGTTGCCGCCAACAAGAGGGTCTTACTGTGCATTGCTCTGTTGTTAATCATCGCAGACAAACGTTCGGGACTTGATCTTCGACGCGGTCGTCGGCCGGCAGATGATCGAAGCGACGCTGGATGAGGAAGTATACGCTTGCGGCCAGGACTTCCAGAGCTGCTATCGCTCTTTGCTCGCGAGTTTGCGGGGAGACCGTCCCACTGGCTCAATGCACGCTGACAAAAGCACATTGCAGAGTCTCGAAGCCCAAGAGCAGCACATCGCTGCACTGGTGGGTGCGGTGGGAGGCGCCGAATGTCCTGACGAGATGCTGCGTCTCGAAGTCGCCGCTTCCTTTCGAGATTTGTATACCGAGCTCCGAGCCGACCTAGCGCAGTACGAACGAGAGTTTGTGAGTGCTGCGTCTGCTAAAGACGCGGCGGGTAGCAGAGAAGCCGCTACCTCCAAAGGTGGCGGCTGGAGTGAAGCAAATGAGGAGCGATTCGTGAAGGTTGCCCGAAGTTTCGAGAGGAACCAGGGCACTGGCAGGAACCCTCAGCTGCTGTACGACCAGCTGATGGCCGTGTTGCCTGTCATTTCCCTCAAGGAGATCACAAAGCACGTCAAATTCCACCAGCACCTGCGGTTTCACAGGCAGAAGAGCAAGGATCGTCAACGAGAGTTCCAACGAAGGATGCAGGAGCTGCAGACTGAGGCCAGGGAACAGATTCGAGTGGCTGTGGAGCAGGAGCAGGAGAAGGAGCAGAAACTGCAACAGTGGCAAACACAACAGCAGCAATGCCAGCAACTGCAAGGCCAAGTGGCCAAGTGGCGCGTCACGAAGGAAGCGAAGGAGCGCATCGAGCAGCAGCAACGCGAGATCGAACGGGTGATGGAGGAGCAAGCGAAGCAAGAGGAGGAGCTGCGCTGGAAGAGGAAGCTTGCCCAACAGAGATTGGTCGTCGAGGACTACAAGTCAGTGCGCTTGGGTTTTGTTGTTTCCCCCGCTACTACAGCCTGGAGCTCCTGCCTGGCGGCTACCGCTTCATTCTAACATCTTGTTTCGCCGCTGTATGCTGTAGGAAGGACAAAGTTCTGGGCAGAATGGCCGGGGAGAAGGTCTTGGTGGAGGAAGAGCAGAAGCGGGAGGCGGAGCGAGCGGTTCAAAGCGTCGTCAACGCGGAGCGAGTGGAGTATCGGCACAATGAGCTTCAGGTTGGTGGACACTTCCTTAGCTGCGCTTCGAGTCCTTCCGCTGACTCAGTTTCGCACCCGGTTGTTTGCTGAAATCGCAGCGAAAAGTGAAGGAACTGAAGCAAATCGAGTGGCACAAGACGCAACTGGAGCAGCAGCGACTGGCGAAGCTGAACGCGTTGAAAGAGGAGACGCCATACGCCCAAATCATCGCCAACATCGCGGTACGGATCTCCATAGCGCGCAGTGTTGATCGGAAGTGATGGCGTCTAATCGTCACTTGGTTGTGATGGCACCACTTGCATGCAGCCTGATCCTGAGCGCACACGACAGGAGACGGCAGCGTTCCGTGCGAACGTCGAAGCTGCGCAAGAGGGGCTCCCACTCAACGTCCGTCCATTCGTGTTGCTTTAATAGTAGTCGATGACCTCATGAGTTAGAGCGTGGACTTCTGGGTGACGAGGGAAGGAACTCACTGCTTCTTGTCCAACAGGAGACTGGACTCTTCCCAAGCCACGGCTACGACTGCCAAACGCTGTTCAAGAACGCGAGATTCAAGCTGGGACTCGCACTTCGAGTACGTCAATCGCCTTTGGTAGGAGTTGATCCCAATCTTACGTGTCCGACTCCCTTGTCGACAGAATGCTGGTCTCAGTTCGAGCGACTACGCGCGCCAAGCACTCGCCAACGTCAAGGTCTGCAACGTCGGCGCCTATCGCCACCACGTGGCCGAGTCCACCCAGTTGTGGTAACGTTAATAGTATTAAAAGACCCAAAGCGACAGGCACTTTCGCTAACAAATACAGAATCCCTGTACACTGTCGGCTCACACCCCTCTCCCTACATAATAATTGATTACACGCAGACCTGCAGTGCATCCACGGGGGTATCGACCTCCCGCAGCAACTGGGCGCCTCCTTCCAGCTGCTTGTTCACTCGGTGCAGGCTCTTGAGCGCCCGCGAACGCACCGCGAAGAGCTCCTTGGCCTGTGCGTGGACGGCCGCCTCCACGCTCTGCAGCTGCTCGGCGAGTTCCGCCTTCGACAGCGCCGCGTTGTGAGCCTGGCGAGAGTTCGTGGCAGCGGCTTGGCGTCTGTGCGTGCGGTTCATCCAGCGCACACAGTGCAGCTGGACGCGGCGCGTGCGTTTGTCGGCGTGGGCCTGCGCCTTGACCGCCTGCAGCGCGTGTGTGAGCTCGGACCGCTCTGTTTTCAAGCTCTGAAGCGTGTTCATCGCCTGCGAGAAGGCGGCATTCGCAGCCCGAAAAGCCACGAGCGTCTACCAGAGCAATGCAGCACGTTAGCACGAGCAGAATGTGGCAGTAACCCGCTCGCTTGATTTCCTTCCTCACCTTGTGCATGTCCCTGTACCACCGCCGCCAATCCACAGCTTCAGCACCTCCGAGCGTCTCCGTGCCACTACATAATTCCCGCGCTGGAACTAGTGCCACAACACGCTTGGCGGCGCCTCCGCCCGTGAGGTTGCGACTCGCGAGACCGCGCTGCAGCCGACACCCCAGCAGCCCCGTCTCGGTGCGCAGACGCTGCTGCTCGCTCGCCACCAGCCACTGCGCGCGCAGTTGCCAGAGCTTCCCCGTGTCCACGCCCTGCTCGGCGCCGCGGGCCACGCACGCCACACGACACAGCTCCGGCGCGTCGAAGAACTGCCACACGCACCGCTTGCACTCGTCCGCGAGCTCCAGCAGCATCGTCCTTGCTAAATTCACGATTGCCGTGTCGCCTTTCTCGCCAGTGCGCAGAAAATACCGGTAAATCACCGGTACTTCCATTTTACAACTATTACAGTATTCTACTAGTATGTTTCTATAGACTTTCAGGCGACAGTGTGGTGCAATCTGTCGCGTGAAGACTTGCAACGAGCCCGCGCACACATAGCGCAGAATGTCCAGAACGGCGTTCGCGTCTCGATCAGCGCGGTAGTCGCAGTGGGGGGACCCGAACACGTCGTTGCTGCCCAGCTTCACATGCAGACGGTAGCACTGCCCGCACGTGCGACTCGTGTACATCTCCGAGCACACCACCGTCGATTTGTCCTTGACCTCGCACTTGGCTTGGAGCAACTGACGGAACTTGAAGTGGTTGAGACCCAGAATGCTCGTGTTGAAGCCATGGTTGCGCATGCTGCTCTTCTTCACCATGTCCTTCGTCTTGAAGATCGGCAACAAGATCACGTCGTAGTGCTTGACGAGGTACGCGCACGTCTTGTAGTGCAAGTCTTTCACGAGGTCCTTCAGCTTGGCCGCGCAGCTCAGGAACATACGCTTGGCACTCGTGTATGCCCGGTACTGCCATCGCTTGCTCTTGTCCTTCTGATTCTTGAAGGTCGCCATCGCGCTCTGAGCTGCGTCTCGGCGGTCCCGTACCGCTTTCAGGCCAGTCTTGTTGCCGCGACTGATCTCCAGCACGTTCCCTTCGAGGTCCACGCCGGTCGTGAAGGTCTTCATACCGGGATCCAACGCGATGAACGACTTGCGATACTCATACGGCTCCATGGCTCGACGGTCTCAGGGATGACCACATACCAGAGGCCGTTGCTGTAGAGAATGCTGATCTCACTGGAGATCTCCTTGAGCGCATCCAACTTCACTCGGATGTTCTTCAGCTTGGAAATCGAGAGGTAGAACCCAGACCCGTTCTCTCGGATCATGGTGGCTCTTGCATTTTCGCTGAACGTGAAGTCGGGTGACCTTTTCTTGCTTGAGAACTGGATCTTGAACTTCTTGATGTTGCCGTTTTTCATGTTGCTGAGCGCGCTCTCGACGTCAGTCTAGAACGTACGCACGACGTTACCACGCATCGAAGTGGGAGTATCATGTGCCCACTCTGGTGGAGGATCCATGCCTTCGGGACACGCGAGAGTTTTCCGGGTAGTCTTCGTCACGTAGTGGGCTGTGAGTTCGATCGCGTTGATGTCCTTCATCTTCCGAAAGTGCGCGACAGCTTGATTGTAGGTCCAACGACACGTGCCCATGAACTGCCGGAGTGTCTTCTGTTGCGATCGCGTCGGGAGCAGGCGGTATTTGCGAGCCCGCTGGAGCAGCAGTTTCTTCTCAGCCAGCAGCGTCTTGTTCCTCTGCCTGGCCTCCTGCATCTCCCGTTCGTAGTCTTGCTCGTCATCGGTCGACCACACACTATGCTCCTGGCGCTCCGCGCGCTCGTTGGTCAGGCTCCTCTGGAGCGTAGTCAACTCCGTCACCTCTTGAGCCCGCTCAGATTTCATCGCAAATGCCTCTCGTCTGACCGTGCGATCGTGCTCAGTCATGATTCAGTCAGGAACGTGCGGAAACTCTTGGAGATTCTCGAGAGATCGATTGATGGGTTGCTCAGGCGTCCGCTTGCGCAGAGTGAACCACGATCGGAAACCTTCGCCATCCCGCAATGCACCACCTTTCAACAGCTCGTCCGTGTACACCGTACCGAGGAGTCGCTCCAGCATCAGCAGTCGTCCAGGAGCGAGCTTTTTCACGAGTGGCCGGTATTCGGAGACATCACCGCGGAGGATGTGCGCGAGAATCGTCGAGAGCACTGCGAGGAGATTGAAACGTCCACGTCTTCTTCCAACGTCTGCGACATGCAGGCTTGTAAATCAGGAAGGAGGCCTGGAAGCGTTGTCTCGAGCACCATCGCGGATCTGAAGAGAGCCATCCACGACAGTGACCGCGTGTGATACTAAACGATGCGTCGCAGCCGCAAGAACACGCGCTCGTCTTCGGTCTGAATGAAGAGGAGTGCGTGAAGGAGGCCGAGGGCGTCGCGCAGACGGCGTTTGATGGTGATCCATGGTCCGCTTGGACGCGACTCCTCCTGCACCTGGGTGCCACTACTCGCAGTAATTATGTCCGGACGGTGTCTGGTGGTCTCCGTTGAACTGCGTGCGAGCTTCGATGTGATGTCTTCTTCGCCGCTCTCTTGGGGGTCTGGTACAACCTCCCAGTGTGGTCCGGGATCATCTTCCGTTGGCAATCGGGAGCATCTTGTGTAAACGATGACGCGACAGCGATACCGAACTCCGGTTCTTTTGCGGGAGACCTAAGCTGTATGATGCAGATAACCACCAGTCACGTGCAACTCGTGTAGATGCCCGTGTAGCTAAACGTCACCGCTCATAAACCCTAGGAACCCGTCGAAGGCTGGCGTTCCACCTTGATCGCCGCATTGCCCTCGTCTGAGTCCTCGTCCAAGAACATCCTGTCCACAATAAACGTTTGCCTGCACATTGGGCACTTGAGTCTGTCCAAACTAGTCTCATTGAGAGTCATCGCGTTGTACCAGCGAAGACACTAGCTTCCGCAGGTGTGCCGGCACTGAAAGCTCTCGACGATGATATCGCCCTCAATTTCGTCTTCGGTCTGTTTGTAAATCAAACATGCCGGCGGTGCTGGAATGTGATCCACCACAAGAGTCTCGTCGTCTTCAACTTCAATCGCCATAGGCATCCGACTGTTGGCGCAACTGTCGTCGTGTTCGATGCATCTCTTCACGTATTCGCGGTGGTAAGGTTGCTGGCAGCACCTGCAAATCCAAAGGACGTTTGCCTCAACCAGTGTGCCATAGCATATGAGACACTCCGTGGCATCTTGGCGCGGCTTCACATCCGTTGTAACAACGTCGTGTGTCTGGTTCGCGCCATCGTCAGTTTGGGCGTCATTAACTTAGACGTCATCAACTTGAACGTCATCACCGCTATCGGCGACAGCGCCCACTGCACGGTGACGTTGGTACCACTCAGCGCCACGTTGTCGTCGCTGCTGAACCAGCTGGTTTTGGTGGGCGATACTCGCCGACGGCGAATTGCAGTGATTGGACCGTTTATGACGTTCCAGTCGGTTGCGATAGCCTTTAACCGAACGCCAGCATACATTGCATACCTGGAATGGGGGGTTCGGCATGCCACGGCACGGCTTTCGTAAGTGTCGGCGGAGGCTGTCATCGCGGGAGAAGTCATGGCGGTACGTTTCACAGACGTGCTCCAGATTCTCAGATAGTAGACCAGAGATAACCATCTGTGGACAAAATAAAGTTCAAATAAATACACAAACATTATGTAGCATTAAAATTTGGGTCCTAGAACTTTCGAGTTGGGGATTGTTCTACGAGTGCCGTTAGTGTTAAATTCGATAGTGATTCTCTATTTCAGTCTTCGCCTTCAGTCTATTTTTGAAATGGGCAAAGTCGTGGGACAAATAGAAGCGGACTCTGTCAATATCCACTAATGCGGGATAGTTTGCAGGATGAACCCTTCTCTCTGCCCTTGCGTCGCTGGGGAGCGACGCTTTTTTTCTCACGCGAAGACTCCGAGGCTATGAATTGAAGCGCACGCGATAAAATTAGTCCCAAGCCATCGGGCGTCTCCCTTGCTCACGGCTCAGCAATTTTGCTGAAAAAGGTTTGTTGCCTCCTCGATGAGTTTTCATTAGCGTTCACCCGATTTGTGCAACGCTGACTGCAACTTCTCTCTGATTGGTTTAAATTCGTCATCTATCCCATATTAGCCAATCAAAGATAAAGACATGACGGAAATCAAACCCGTGTGTGCTTGCCACTTGATCCACATTTCAGACAAGTGAAAACACGCAGTGAATTTTTGTTCGTCAATTTCATCTTATTCAGAACTGCTGTAGCTCGCTAGATACGCGTGATGCATTGGGCTTCATTCGAGTCCTATAAGCGTTGACTGGGGTGAGCGCCGCTCTTTCGGTCTGCTCGGAGATTAATCGTGATGCTCGCCACAGAGAAACGACTGTCGTAGAATGCATACACTTTATCTATCGCGGAACCACTCGTGTAACCCGAACGTACTAGGTTTGCCACCACACCCCAGAAGACTTTACGCCTGGAGTACGCATACTTGTTGGCGCCGCGTTCGGCGGGCGAGAAATATATGACGCTTTCAAGCTGGCAAAGCCGAACTGGTATTGGTGTCAGAGCTGGAAAAGGTCCTTGGGTCGCTCGGAGAGCCGAGCAAGAGATGCTCGTTGGTGCGCTGCCATTGAGACGGTTGTATGCAGCGCGACTTCATTGCCCAGCGCTGTTACTGGGCCCTACGTCACGTTGACGCGCGGCGTGAACGACGAAATTGCATTGGTTGCAAATCCAAGTGTGCTGAACCTGGCAAAGACCGGCTCCATCTCTTCTCGTGGTTCTGGGTCACCGTAGGCTCTCTCGTTCATCCAGCGACACAGGTCGTCAGGCGTGATGCGAAGGAGTGTCTCCGTCGTGAGCTCGACGTTGTTCGCGTACTCAACGCCATATTTGAACACTATAAACCTCACCAGAAACACCATGTATCGTGTCATTTTCTCTGCGATTCTATGTGATTCTCTCGGACCCTTCATACCATACGGAATTGCAACCCTCTTGTAGTTACTTGCTTTTTGTCTTGCCATGGGCTGCAAAACTGCATGATGTTTGCAACTGAAGATGCAACCGAAGTTGCAAACAGCGCCACCGTTTTGGCATTGCATTTCGCGTGACATTGGCCAATCAGCTCGCGCAAACAAAACAAAATCGCCAAAATATCCAAAAATACAGCCCGCAAATAGCCGACTTTGCAGTGGTATTTATTTGGGGCACACCACCACCACGGTTGTTACATTACGTATCAAAAACAGCAACCGCTTGGTGAGATGGCTACACTTAGCTCTGCTGCTCCAAGTTGCATGCGCCGTTGACGAACCCCAGCAAACAGCAAATGATGATCACGGGCCCCGATCCAGCCAGCTACGACCCGAACTTCGCGTGCTGTGGCGGTTGCTCCTCCTCCCAACGCTCCGACGCGTACAATGGCAAGCTCTCGACCGGCGCTCGAGTGTTCATCTGGGACCCGAAGCTCAAGACGGACCCGGCGCCGGTGTGTCTGCTGTCCTTCCCCTACGACCCGGCGCTGAACGAGCAACTGGGCGAGCGACGCGTGCGCAGCGGCCGGCTCGTGGGCTCCAGCTACCCGATTGACAACGACTACGACCACCTTTGCTGCGAACAGCGCGGGCAATGCCTGGTGCTGGACGAGGACGCCTCGGGGAAATGCCAGTGCGTTCACCGATGGGGATTCACAGGGGACCACTGCCAGATTAGCAGTAAGTGATTGCGATGGGGCTCTGGATATGGAGGAGCTCTCTGTACTGACTATGAGTGTCTCTCGCCAGTTTATGAGGCTGCTGCAGTTGTCAATGCAGAGCTGTTCCCCAACGCAACCAACCTGTCGTCCGTGCACCAATTCCTACCGGATCTCCGCAGCACTCTGCTCTCATTTGACTACGAGGCGGCGATCAGACAAGCAATTTCCCCATCCAACGCCACAGCCAACTCGTTTCCATTGCTCAACGTGCTGGAAACCGGTAGCTATCGCCAGTTCGGGTGGCTCACCACGGCGTACTTCATCCTTGCAGCTGCAGGCTTCGCCCTGCTGTTCCTACTCCACTTGCTGTGGACATTCTGCCTCCGGAAATGCGGCTGTCGTCGTCACAACCCACTAGCCAAGGAGAAAATCTACGGGAAAGCGCCGAAACTCTTGTGGGGGACACTGATGGTGTTGACTCTTGGCGTGGGAGCTGCAGCGGCCGGGATGACCTTCTTGGTGGTGCACGACGACATCGAACCGCTTGCTAAAGCAGCGTTCGAGATCCTGAACGACACGCTTCCAATTAATTTGACGACGTTCGAGTCGCGGTTCCTGTCGCCGATGGATGAGCTCCTCGCTGACGGATTTCACCAGACAGATGGTGTATCATTGCTTCTCGACAAGATCCAGGAACGAGCACTTCTTGATTTGGAAAGGCATACTTTTCTGGACAACCAGAGCTACGCGGCGGATGAAATTGGCCAGAGCGTGTTCGCCCTGCTAGAACCGCTCAGGAATTACTCCATGCTGTATCCCACCGTCAACAGTGACCACCAGATCAACTGTGACCACATGAACATCACCACGCCTAGCGTCCTGTCGCGAATGACGATTGGCGCCACCACCGGCTGCTTCAAGTGTAAAACCTGCACCACTCTCGTGGATTTAGTCGCACAAGCCCACGATTTCTGGCGACGAAACCCATTTGAAGTTCAAATCGACATGCTCGTCTCCAAACGGCAGCTTCAGCAATTCGGCACGATGCGCGGTACGCTCACTCCAGCGATTCGCAACTTCCTCGAGCGAATGCATTTGATGTGCGCCGACTTCCGGGCTGTAAATGGTAGGCTTGCGTCCGGGTTCGACGAAGTTGCAACTGAAATCAGTCAGATCGCGGTTTTCGGGCTCTATGGACACTGCGGGATCAGTGTTTTCACGCTTGTGCTTGCTCTCAGTGCGTTCGCTCATGGCGTTATGACGGGAAAGCGGAAGCTTGGGCGTCTGACGTGCTTCTTCACGGAGCTGGCGTTCCTACTGGCGTTGGTTCTAACTGGAGTACTCTATACCATGGCCATCATGGCTCAAGATGCGATCATTGTGCTCCAACAGCTCGACGCGAACACGTCGCTGTTTCTGCCTTCCGTCCAGACTGGAGAAGACGTCGGCCATCTCTTGTTTGATCGAAATCTGGTCAACGCGTCCAGGATGGACGACGTCCTCGCGTTCAGCGATACGCTGCGGGTCCCACCGTACCCGACGCCCACGACTGACGGCCCCGAACGCTTCGACATCCCAGCGCTCTATAACATGCCGACGTTATTCGCCTTGGAGAACCTGACAGCTCAGCCCACCGAGGCTTTGGTGGAGCTCTTCGGGTGGGAAGAGACATTCGCGCAAGACAGATACGACCTGCTCAAAGCGTTCGCCTTTGGTAATCACACAGTGGCTTCGCCGTACAATGGGAGCCTGCCGCAAACACTGCTCAACTCGTCGATCCAGCGCCTTCTGGACCCAGATGAAGACGGAGAACTAGCCACCGCGAACGACCTTGTTGAAATCCAGACAGTGTTCAATCTGAGCTGGCGCGGAGTGAGCGACAGAGGAGTTGCTTTAAACGAGGAGATCCACACGCGATGGCTCTTTGTCGCACAATTGTACAGCCAAAAGCGGCGACTTGAGAGCTACGCGGCCACCGTCTCCTCTCTCATCAGCCAGGCCCA
This sequence comes from Nothophytophthora sp. Chile5, assembly GCA_001712635.2. NCBI lineage: Eukaryota > Oomycota > Peronosporomycetes > Peronosporales > Peronosporaceae > Nothophytophthora > Nothophytophthora sp. Chile5. Next base: position 15,345 of record MBAC02008810.1, read on the forward strand.
CCCGCTATTAGGTGAGAGACAGAGCTGATTAAAGCACTCTCGAGACGCTAAGTGCTGGTCATTCCACTCACTTGCTCGCTGTTTTGACAGACACATTGATCGCCAAGACGGCAGCAATGGAGGACGCCGAATTCCAGCTGAAAGTCCCGGTAGAATACGTGACCGACGCGATTCGAGAGAGCAGGATCGCCGACTGCCACTTCGACGGGAACTGCGGTGCGTCTATGTACAAGCGCAGTTGCGAATCCCCCACGTCTTCTGACCTTATGACTTGAGCTGTCCTTGTAGGTTGGTTTCGGGCGGAGTTGAATGAGCTCTTCACTCTCTTCCAGCAGCTAATCACGCGGGCCGAACGCGCCGCCATCACCTGCGCCGCGAGCGCCACCGCCCTTTTAGTTGCGGTCGTCTGCGCCAACGGCTTTGCCTCGCGACTGCGACGCACCGTCGTCAAGGTCTACAGCACGGGCTGAACGCTCGCCAGTGCGGGAATGGATATCCAATGCGGTTCCGATACTGGCATATGTACCCATTTGACTTTCGTATGTCTCATGAAGAGAGGGTCTACTATTTGGAATCCGGAAAAGATCCGGCAAACTATCCAATCAGCAAAGCGCATTAATGGATATTGACAGAGTTCACTTCGCTAAAAGAAAGAAGCCTTTGTCCATTTCTAAAAAAGACCGAAGCAGACGAGAACCAACCCATTCGATGTACTCGCAGCCTCCGTTCTACGGCGCCAGCGACGGCAGGGACCGCTCGCTCTCGTCGCCCTCTGCGCCTCCTGTGGACTCTCGCAGCTTCGGCTTCCAGGTCTCCCCGTCAGCGGAAACGCCGGACCGCCGCGGCTCGTTCCCGAACCAGCAGAGCTTCATGCAGGCGCCGAACCTGCAACAGGCGTACGGCGGCGCTGTTGGCTCGCCTGTGACCGTACCGGTGTATCCGCAGCTCGGCCAGAACGCACCGCCAATTGCTGCTCCCATGGGCGGAGGATACGCTCCACAGCAACAGCAACAGCAACAACAGCAGACTCAATATCAACAGCCGAGCCAGAATGTCGTCAATCAGGGAACGACGACAGCTCCAGCAACACCGCCAATGCTCCATGGCGGGTACGGGCCGGTGCACGGAGGCAGCTTTGCGCCTAGGATGCCAAGCGTGATGGCCTTGTTGCCTGACGGCCTGGCCCCGACGCCCTCCAGCGTGGTGGAGCTGCGGTTCCGATGCAAAGGCCTGAAGAAGTCGGACCTGATCTCCGAATCCGACCCGTTCATCGTGCTCTACATTCAAGAAGCGGACGCACATGGATGGCGGGAGGTTGGACGTACCGAGACTGTGCGCAACACGTCGACTCCGAACTTCACCAAGGCCTTCCAGCTGGATTTCTTCTTCGAAGAGGTCCAGCGACTGCGCATCGAGGTGTTCGACCGTGACAGTTCGTCGGAGAAGCTGTCGGCGCATGACTTTCTGGGTTGCGTGGAGATCACAATGGGACAGTTGATGGCCTCGGCCGGCCAGTCGGTGGTGCTTTCACTGCTGCAGAACGACCGAGGGCGCCATGTGCGCGGGCTGTCGGGCCACGTGGTGATCGATGCCGAGGAAGTGTCCACTTGCGCCGACATGCTCAATGTCAAGTTCGCCGCTACGAAAGTGGACAACAAGGACGGCTGGTTCGGCGCCTCAGACCCGTTCCTCAACATTTACCGCCTTCGTGAGGAGAACGCGGACCCGCTGGCCACCACGTCGTGGCTGCTGGTCTGGCGTAGCGAGGCGATCATGGACAACAACAATCCGAAATGGCGAAGGGCGACGCTGAGTGTGCAGTCACTTTGCAACGGGAACCTCTCTCGCCTGCTGAAAATCGAGTGTATGGACTGGGAGAAGAACGGCCGCCACCAATTCATTGGCAGCTGCACTGTGAAAGCCGCCGAGTTAGTGGCAGGGGAGATGCGCAGCATTGACCTCATCAACCGCGAGCGGCAAGCGAGGAAGGGCAAGCGGTACAAGAACTCGGGCGTGCTGATTGTGGAGGAGATCGAATGCTTCAAGCAGCACACATTCGCTGAGTATCTCCGGGGCGGCTGCGAAGTGAGTCTGATCGTCGGCATCGACTACACGGCGTCGAATGGCAGTCCGTCGGACCCGGCGAGTCTGCATTACACTGGAGCGAGCTACGCTGGCCAGATGAATGACTACCAAGCAGCGATCTCTGCGACCGGCGCCATTCTGGAGCCCTACGACTCAGACAAGCGCTTCCCGGTGTACGGCTTCGGTGGAATGGTCAATGGGGTCGTGGACCATTGCTTCCCGCTGACGTTTGATCCGTCACAGCCGGAAGTGGAGGGCATTGGAGGCGTTCTAGGCGCCTACGCCAACTCGTTCCAGTTCGTTCGACTCCACGGACCCACGAAATTCGCTCCGCTTATACGGCAGGCCGCGACAATTGCGGCAACCTTCTCGGCCCCATCGCAACAAATGGGAGGCGGGGGAAGTCTCAAGTACTTTGTGCTGCTGATTATCACGGACGGAGCCATTATGGATATGCAGCAGACGATCGACGAGCTGGTGCCAGCCTCGACACTTCCGCTCTCCATCGTGATCGTCGCAGTGGGCAACGCGGACTTCAGTGCCATGAATGCGCTGGATGCGGATGGCAAACTGCTGATTGACTCCAGACGGCAACGGGCGGCGAGAGATATGTACGTGAATACTTTAACTCTGACCTGTTCGCTGTTCGTTTGATACCAAGCTCTGACTGTTCCGTTGTTGTATGCATGTTCCTGTATCCAGTGTGCAGTTTGTTCCCTTCAACCAGTTCCGGCGGAACCCAGCACGGCTGGCTAAGGTAGGAGCGAGTCCTTGTTTGCTGCTGCAGTTTCGGGAGCCGGCTCGCTGACCAACCTCGTTGCTGTGGGTTCTTTGCTTGTTGGTGCGCTAGGAAACGTTGGCGGAGATTCCGACGCAGCTGCTGCAGTACTTTAACATGAAGGGCATCAAGCCGCGGACGCCGCTGCAGCGGGAAGGCACCAGCTATCTGATCAACAACTCCGCCGGCAAAGGAATGTCCATGGGGATGATGGCGCCGCCATCGTCGCAGGTTTAGGTAGTGTTCACTTGGCTCAGCAATGTTGACAAGGGTTTGTTGCCTCCTGCTCGGAGCTCGATGGGTTTTCATTTGGTGTGTTGGATACTGCAGTGCATTTATTTCTGCAGGCCAGAGCATGAAATTTACGCCGCCGAAACAAGTGTGAACGACTAACAAAATACCTCGCATCCCCTTGGCTGCGTCGTTTCCTGCACCAACTTGAGCAAGGGAGGCGCTCGATGACTGGGACTAATTTTATCGAAGAAGGAGCGTGCGCTTCAACTCAAGTGTAAACTTAGCCCGTTCGGAGTCTTCGCGTGAGAAAAGAAAAGCACCAGCACCGCGTGCGCAGCCAGCGCTTCCTGCTCACTTTGGCTGCTCCGGATTTTCAGGGACGCAAGGGCAGAGAGAAGCTCGACTCGGCTCTTTAGCGGCATCACCGCGGGTGGAAACGTGGCGTGATGGCGACGGTGAGTCGCTTCCACAGCATCCATTCCGACGAACCCTCTCGAAGTTCCCAATACTTGCTCTGACTTTTGAATGAAATCATGTGAATCGAACAGGACCCGAATCCGGAGCGTGAAGAGGTCATTGAGGCAAATATGGTGACCATGGAGACCCCGCCAGCTACTTCAGACAAGCAACAGGTGGGTGGGGTGGGTCGAAGCCTTAATCATTTTCAAACCTGCTTTCACAACTCACGTTGCGTCTTGTTGTTGCTGGTATTATAGCCCATGTTTTACATGTCAGCCATTTCCCATCGCACTGCCATGCCAAACGTGAGCCAACAAACGATTGGGGCCGGGGCTGAGCATGGCCAGAACCAAGAGTCGAGTTCCCGATCCAACATCATCGCGCTTTTGCTCGTGCTGTCCTACGTGGCAGTGAGTGTGCTGGTGTTCCACTATACGGAGAAATGGTCCGTCGTAGACGCCGTGTACTACGCCATGGTGATCGTCACGACCGTGGGCTACGGCGACGTGGTGCCCGTGACGACCGCAGGGAAGACGTTCACAATATTCTTCTCCCTCTACGGCATCTTCACCATCGGCGTGGCGCTCGGCCAACTCGCCTCGTGGTTCCTCCAACGCCAGAAGAGCATTACCAAACTGGCCACCAAGAAGTTGCTGAGCTCCGTGGACAACGCGGCCGCGGTCGCCACTGTGCCGACGGCCGTGAAGGACAAAGTCGAGGCGGTGGGAGTCATGTCACCGTCCGGCACCAAGATGAAAGCGAAGGACTGGAGACCGCAGTGGGCACGAGCGCTCTGCTCAAGGAGCAATATGGCCATCCTGCACGCATTCATACCTATTGTCGTGTCACTTGTGGCCGGACTCATCGTGGGAGCCATTGAGGGCTGGCCGGTGCTCGACTGCTTTTACTACACAGTCATCACCATCACCACCGTGGGCTTCGGGGATCTGTCGCCCAAGTCGGAGGCCGCTCGCATCTTCGCGATCTTCTACCTGCCGCTGGCGGTGGTCACGGTGGCGCACGGCATCGGTTCGATCCTGAATGAACTCAGTGCTAGATCCGTGATGAAGACCAAGATCAGCATGAAGGAGCTGCTGGCGATGGACACGGATGGCGACGGTAAGGTCTCCCAGCTCGAGTACATGTGCTACATGCTCGTGAAGCTCAACAAGGCCGACCAGGACGATATCGACGGCATCATCGCGCAATTCCACAAGCTGGATCGAGACGGCAGCGGTGAGCTGGACCGTGACGACCTCGAGCGTCTTGATCGCGAGCTCCAGCGCCAGAACGACGAGGCCAGTGAGTGAGAGAAGAAAACAAAAAACAGGTCTACCTTATAACCATTTTCGAAGCATGCATCGGACGTGGAAGAGTATAATCAACCCATTGCATGTTGCTCTCACTCGTGTATTGTCTGGTTGTTGTCGTTGTCCAAGCCGTTCAGGATGTGGTCGAGCCCCAGCTTGTCCGTGATTGAGAGCGCCAGCTGTGGAAACCCCTCGTCCTTTTCTTGGCTACTCCAGTCGAGAGTCTGATCGTTAGCGAGGAGAGAGCAGTCGGGAAGAGCTGAGACCGGTTTCGGCGCGATTCCTTTGTGTGAGTCTTCTACAGTCCCCTCGACCGACATATTGTCAGTGTTGTCCCTCTCGGGGCTTTGCTGTTGCTGTCGTTGCTCGTAGCATTCCACGTCTCCAATGAGGAACTCCTCGGAGATTCGAGCGCCTTGGAAGAAGGCACACAATTCGTCCGGGTCCTCTAGCATGCGTGCAAACACGTCGAGGAAGTCCAGCTGGAAGTCGAAGCTCACGACGAGATGCGATCCCGTGTCGAACGTGAAGTCGAACTGCCCCACGCCGTAGAACGTGCGGCCCAGCAGCTTCGCTACGATATGCGGGTACTCACTCAGCGCACGAGGGAACATCAGCTGCAACGTGTCGCGTGTAATCAGGTGCTTATAGCTCGCGTTGGACGTCACAATGGTGCGGCCGCCCGCAGACACGACCCGCGAGCTCAGGAAGTAGAACTCTAGGCCGGACAGAGCCCGAGTGTACCGCTCCCATTGATGCAGCATCACGTCGCGTCCGGCAAAGCGGCCGATAGCGACATTCTCGTCCATCACCTGCATAACGTACTGCGCCGCGTCGATGGCAGCCGCCGGATGGTAGCCGTGCTCGAACACGCGGTGGTATTCCTGGACAGTCTTCACGTAATATCCGTCCAAGGCGTCCCGTCGGTTGAACACTCGCGATTGCAGCACTTGCTGGAGCTGCTGCAGCTGCTGGATCTGCTGGCGGAGGTCGTTCAGATCCAGCTCCAGATTGTACAGCTGCGAGGAATGCGCGTCCCGCGAGCGCCACTGCAGCTTCTTGCGGCGATACGGCGCGCGCTTCGCAGCAGCCAGCGCAGCGACAGCTGGCACGCGCGGGGCGAGCAAGGCGTGGGCTCGAGCCGGCGCCACGGCATAACTGGCAGTTGCCGAGGCATCGTGACCACGGAGCATGGTGGCTGTGGGGAGACAACGCACTACTTTTGAACTGAGCTCACCAGGCGGTCCGCAGATTGTTCATTTGCTCCATGCCGGCAATTGAACTGGACCCATTCCGCCGTCGGTTTCGTTTCTTCTACTTTTTCTGATCCTGGCTCTTCGCCTATATGTTGTATGTGGGAATTCTAAAAGAGTTTTATGCGAGTGTCGCACAACGATCTCGGCATGGAAAATTATTCAACAAGCTGCGGGCGAGTCGCAGCAAGCGGGAGGCTACAGTAGAGCCACACGGATGAAGGTGGTCTAGTTTTAACATAGGAACAGCGGACCAAGTCCGTGAATTCAAAGCACTACAAGCCTGACGATCTGTGATGCCCAAAACACGAGAAGGTGTTGTTCTTCCCCAAATATAATAAATGCATGAGCACAAAATCGCAAAAAAAAGACATATTGCCGTTTTTATTCCAAAAACAATACTGCAACAAAACTTATTCGAAAAATAAAGCAATCTATCCACAATCTGAAATGCAGCTGGTTGAAGCGACTATCAAAATTAGGCAATTTGTGCTGTTGTAATTTCGTGGCATGCAACTTTGTACTGATTCCTCCTCGCACCATTCATTCCAACATCGCACCTCTGCCTCACCTCAGCCATTGTGACCAGTGGCGTCCAGTATGTGCCCCAGTTGAAGCTTCTGGGAAACGGCATGCGATGGGTGGCGCTCTTCGTCGTCAGCACCACCAATGGACGCTCGGTACTCCTCGTGTTCTTCATCATCGCCAAGCTGTCGCAAAGCGTAGTTGCTGGTATCGCCGATGAAGTATTCCTCCGAGATTGTGGTACCCTTGAACAACAGATGCAATTCGTGCGAATCTTGCAACAGACTCGCGAATGCCTTGAGAAAATCGAGCTGGTTGTCGAAACACACAACGCGATGAGACTGGGGGTCGAAGGTAAAGGTGGACTCGCCCATGCATTGAAACTGACGACCCAATAGTTTGGCCATAAGCATTGGGTACTCGCGGACCGCACCGGGAAACAGAACCTCTATCGTTGCCTGCGTGATCTCGAAGCTGTAATCGGCGCTGGCCGAGACGATCAGCATCTCGCCCACAGAGGCCACTTGCGAATTCACAAGATGACACTCGAGCCCAGAGAAAGCCATTGTGTAGCGCTGCCACTGATCCAGAATAACGTCGCACCCAACGAACCGCCCGACGGCGACGCCCCCGCTCATCATTTGTTGGACGAACGCGACAGCATCGGCGGCGCTCAACCTGCGCTCTGAAGTGGCGGTGGAGAGCGGGTCGTAGCCGTGCTCGAACACTTTGTGGTACTGCATGACAACCTTGACGTAGTGATCGTCCAGAGCCTCTCGGCGATTCAGCGTCTGTGCGCGCAACACTTGCTCGTAGTCCTGTAGCGACTTGATCTCCTGGCGCAGGTCGTGGAGATCCAGCTGCAAGTTGTACAACTGCGAGCTCTGGGAGTCACGCGTTCGCCACTTGAGCTTCTTCTTTCCCGGGCCACGCGCAGCGGCAGCGGCTGCAGTCACCGGAGGTACGCGGGGTGCGAGACGCTCAAGGGGTTGCTTTGTGGCACTGGGCGGGCTCGCTTCGTCCAGTTGCTGCTGCATCCCGAGCGGGACGAGCTAAGAGCTTGGGTATGAAGGCGCCTCCTACTGGAGAGGCGAATCGGAAAATGAGCGTCTGTCCACACAACTGAATTGCACGCCCCACCGCCGCCCTCTTCGCAACCGACGAACGCGTTCTTGAGTCCATCCGCTGGCGCCTCTTTTTTCGAAATAATCGCATGGGGTAGTCGACTCGAATGGCAAACCCCTGTTGTGAAACGAAAGGAGAGTCTGACATCAACTAGCAAAACGTTTTTCGCAGAAGCCATCTGACCCCAAAGTACACGGATACTCTTTGCTACGCTGCACTTCGTAGTCGTCTCCATAAATCATAATGGAACTGAGTCGTCTTCTCGCTATGTGGCACCGTTTCGTCATTTATAATCTTTGCGCATGCATATTTGAGAAAGTTCGGGTCTGCAAAAATTCCACGGCTGAATTGTACTAACCAGATTACCGGTGCCGGTAATGCAAATGTACTAGAAAATGTTATCGATCCGTTTTTCTCCTTGAACAAGATAAATGTTGCCTAGGGTGCAGGCAGTTGATTCAACATCATGGAATGGCACCGATACGTCTGAATGTCGACCCTTCCCGGAGACCAGGATGCCCTGCGTTGACCATTTCAATACTCATTGTATGCATCATCTAAGTACAGGTAGCTAGCAACACCAGCAGGAGCCCGAGAGGACTCGCACCAGAGCAGTCACCGAACAGCAAACTACGCGACATCGAGCCATTTTGCAAGAAACTGAGGAAGGCGAGCCCGGTGCGAAAACTGGCCGACCCCTGCGTCTGTATGCTACCAGCAAGCCGGTAAGCAATCGATATGTTCCTTCCAAATGTAATACGTGTTCTGTAATAAAATCCATGTACATGAACTCGACGAGTTCTATCCCAGGAGTTGTCAGCGGGCTCTGAACGGAGAAGCATAGTCTACGAGTGCGTGAGGTGGTGTCGGTGTCAGCAACCATGTTGATAGAAAATCCGTCCAGCTTAGCATGAAAGACGGCATCTTGCATAAGATGAGGCAATATAATACCGTGATAATGGTTACATCATCAATATTGAGTAGAAGTATCTTGACCTTGGGCAGTCTGTAGAGTAAAATTGAGTAAGTTTGGTTACCAACTTTAAAATTGGTGACTAAACTCAAATTTGTGTACTAAATTTAGTTGGGTTATTTTATGGGCTTAGTGAGTAATTAAAATACTGCTTTTAATCATTTTCTTCAGCATTTAAATAGCAGTGGGGAGGGGAATACAGTAACCCCCGAAACAAACTCGATTTCTTTAAAAAGAAGCGTCACTAGTTTTCAGCCAATCCAATTTCTCCATTATATTTTTTGTTGACTGAGGGTCGCTTAGATAATACTGCTACTTCCTCGGATATACTGAAATTTCCTCGGTTTTCAAGAAATTGCATCTCAGCTTTACAAAGATACCGGTTGTGCTCAGTAATGTTGTGTATTGCTGTGATGAATGGTTGTGTGATGGCATCAACATTCCTTACAAAAGTCAACATATATTTCTTAGCTGTCCCACAGTTGCAAAGTGCTACACGAAGCGGGGAGTTGGCCGCATCGACGATGGATACAGAGAGGACGAATTGGTTTCCATTCTGGGTTGTCCCCAAATGTGGATTTTTTGGGCTGTGGATTTTTAGGTCGCGTCGCGGAAGGCCAATAAGATGGACTCGGCGCTGAGCGAGGCGCTGCGGAAAGGCAAGCCGGTGGTGTTCTTCGATGTGGCCATCGGCGGGGCGCCCGTGGGCGGATGCGCCTGGGGCTCTTCAAGAAGGACTGTCCGCGCACCGTCGAGAACTTCCGGTGCGTTTGCAGCGTGTCATCGGGCGGATTGCCTCCTGCGGTCTCGTCTGGTGGTGAATACGAACTGGGTGCATTGCTCGTTCTTACTCTTACTGAATTGCTGTCGCGGACGCAGGCAGTTCTGCACGGGAGAGAGTCCGATGCGCTTGCTCTTTTCTGTGGCCTTCCTTGCTGTAATACGTGGGACTAACGCACTGCTTGCTCATTGCCTTGCAGGAAATCCGAACTGCCCGTGGGCTACAAGGGCTGCAGCTTCCACCGCGCCATCAAAGCCTTTATGGTGCACGGCGGCGACTTCTTGAAGGTAGGACCATGCAAGAGCTCAGGGGGAAGACGCTCGTGTTGGACAACACATATAGCTCAACGACCACGATGAACTACAAGAGCCGTCCTTGATCTCCGTTAACCAATTGCTAACGACATCCGTCAGAACTCCTGTTGTCAAGATGACACAGGCGCAGAATGAGGTGGAGCCGCTCTGGGTTTTAGACGCACATCCATTTGAAATGCATGGGCAACTTCAAGTCGTCTTGTGGCTGTAGCATGGAAGTTGCCGATTGAAACGTGTGAATAGCCTTTCATGCGTGTGCGTTCAGCTTAGCGGCGGACAAAGCGCATCTGATTCCGCGTTGTCGCTGGTGACGCCGTTCCAGAGCATAATGCTCCATCCGAGGGCGAGCGCAGCGCTCAAGAGGTCGACCTCCAGCTCACTCTGCGATCTCCCTCCGCACTTGTCATTCTACAATCGCCAGCCGCAAAGACACCCACGCAAGAGACGACCACCAGACGACATTGCTCCCGAGACACCACCGTCTGAGCTCATGGACGAGCAAGACGAGCCGTTGCCACCTTCCAAGCGGTCGCGCCGAGATGTCAAGACTCGCATCGAGAAGAACAAGACTCTAGACTTCTTCGTCATCAAGAAGACGCTCAAGCAGTTCTCCAGAAAGGAAGCGGAGGCTATTGAGTGGGACGATTGTTTGAAGGCCGTCAATCAAGCGATCGCGGAAGCATACCTGCTCGCCAACTTCTACGTTCTTCGGCAACTGGAAGTTAGCCGACCGGTGTGCAAGATTGACCACGTGTTCTACCAGACATGTCTGAGCTGCGTGACGAGCAAGACGCGGATGCAACGATCTATACGTCAACAGTACGACGATTGTGTGTTGGAACAAGCGAGGAAGGAAGCGAGCAAGCGGTGGAGTGGTACCGGCCTTGTTGGGAACATGCAGGACATTGCTGTCGTCATCCCGGAGTTCTCCGAGACCGGTTTCCAGAAGTGGTCAAAGAAAAAGGATGTCGACTTGGAGAACGCTGGCTACGAGTTCATGAAGCTACGCGGTGACCGGCCGCTGGTAAAAACAGAGTATCTAAACCAAGGATGGTTTCCAGCCGCGGCGAAGCAGATGGCCACGAACGCTAACAACGCGATCATTCGCAACTTCGCGAAGCGGCTTCGGTCGTTTGTCATGGACGTATTCCAGCTCACGAAGAAAGAGACCCACGTTACTCTCGACGGAGTCTTTGCGGAGACCTTCGAAGGCGCCGACTCTGAGATGGTAAACCCCGTGGCCATCGATCCTATCATTATCGGACTCCGAGGCCAGATTTCGCGAACGTCGAAGAACAAGATCAGTTGGGACGCACGCGACTTGCTCCCGATCTTCTACCAGTTCCTCATCCAGATTGAACGATCGAACGAAGAAAACAAACACAAGGAAGGCTATCGAGAGCAACGCACGTTCAGTCTATTGCCGACGAAGAAGGGGTTCGAAGCCACTCACTGCAAGATCAACTCGACTGGGCTACGCGTGCTTCTTCTTCGGAGTCCTCGTGTTAATCGGGAGTTGGCGGTGCAGTTCAACGGTGAAACGTGGACGTTGGGCGCGAGCATTCGCGCCGACAATAAGTCAAACTGGACTGCAATGGCTGACCTATGGTGGCGCCGTCTCTTTTTCGTGGACAAGATCGAGAAAGCGGAGACAAGGAGCTTCCATCGCGAGATCACGACCGACGGCTACGCAGTCAGCGTGCTCATGAGTCGGCCGACGCGCGGGGAGAAGCAGAAAAAGAAGGAAACTGAAGGTGAAGTACTGGATCCAAGCAAGTCCGATGTCCTGGGCCCAACTCTATCCAAGACACCGAGAGGGAGAATGGGCGACTACGACGTGATCTGGGGGATTGACCCTGGGCGAACCGACTTTATCACTGCCGCGAATCAGCATGGCAAGACTGTACGCTTCCGATCGACAGCGTATCGCAGCGCAAGCAGTTTCTACCGTTCCAATCGTCGATCGAACCGCGAGATCGACAAGGTTCCTCGTATTCGCCAGCTTCTTCGCGCCACTCCAACCAAGAAGACTGCAAGTCTGCCTACGCTGATCGAGCACATCGAGTTTGCGCTGGAGCACCTCGGAGACCTTCTCACGTTCTTTCTTCGTCCGATCTTCCGCAGGCTCAAGTTTCGTCGCCTCGCGCTCAAGACAAGTCAACTCGATCGCTCTTGCGACGAGCTAGCTGGAAAGCCTGGGATGAGAACGATCATCGGGTTTGGTGACTCTGGCACGGCAGGCAGCGGTATGATCAAAAGTCTCCAGCTGGACCAGCCAAGATGCTAGCATCCAAGCTCTCCAGACGTTGTGAAGTCGTGGTCGTGGACGCGCATCGAACGAGTCGCGCTCATCACGACTGTGAATCGAAGAAAGATTTGAAGAACCAAATGGTCAAGCGCAAATGCAGGGACGGTGTGGTTCGAAGCGTGAAAGTGCACAAGGTCTTGCACTGCCTGACGCTGGAAGGCGGGTGCGGGAAGACAGCCGACCGCGACGTCAACGCAGCCAAGAACATTCTCCGCGTACTGGTGCTGCAGTTGTCGGGCAACATGGAGCGCCCGGAACGTCTTCGTCGCCAGTCGCATCCCTCCCCCCAAGAGCAATCATCAAACCATCGTCGGGTCACCCAGCGGGTGGCAACCTTCTTTCGAGGAGGGCGTCTACAATGAGCGAGACATACGCCGACCGCCGGTCCAATTCAACAAAACAAGTCGGATCGGTATTTAGCTTTACATAATCGTCTAATTGGGTGCCTCCGTGCAGGTAATGTTATACCCGCTCCCCACAAGGTCGGTCGTGTACTGGTGTACCGGTGATTTATTGATTGACGCTGTAACGGTGTGGGCCACATTATCGACGTTCTCCTTTCCCCCAAATACCCAATTATAATCTAATTGGGTATTATCATGCTGTCCACGGTTAGAAACGGTTGCCCCACTGATAATGTGCAGCACAATATCGCTAACGCAACGTAAAATCCGACACTTAACGTTGCTGAACGCTTTTCAAAGGAGTCAGACGATCAGGCTGCTCGCATGTCAGTCATGCCAGTCACTTTCTCATTTTTGGATTCTGGCGCAAGCTCGCCCGAGAGAAAGAGACCTTCAGGACCAAGCATGAAACTGCGCTGCGCTGTCACGATGGCCGCTGCGCTATTGGCCGTGCTGCCCGCGATCCCAGGCGTCCTCGCAGCTGACGCAGTCGTTGTCGATCAGAGAGCCGCAGTGGGTGGCCTGCACATCCTGCATCTCCGGCGCCACCTGCAGGAAACGGCAGCCAGCAGCGACGACGCAGACGACGAAGAGGACGCGTCTGACGCAGCGGGAGAGGACGACAACGAGTCCGACGCGGAGGAAGGGGAGACGGACGCTGACGAGGGCGAGGAGGAGGCAGAGGAAGCCTCCGACGTGGCTGCGGAGGAGGAAGAGTTCGACGAGGCCGAACAGGAAGAAGACGAAGCGACTGCAAGTCCTCAGCCGTCCTCTGTCCCCGACGCTGTCGTTGGTTCAGCAGAAGAAGAGGCGGAAGAATCGACTGGCGCCGACCAAGCGTCACAGCAAGAAGAGGAGGCAGAGGATGGAGAGAGCGCCTCCGATGGCGTCGAAACCTCAGGCTCGACATCAAAAATGGGTGAATCGACTGCCGAAACGACGGCGGATGATACTTCAGCAGTGGAGGAGGAAGACGATGACGCCTCAGACATTACAGATGAAGAGGACTCGGATACGTCAGAAGTCGTGGACGATGATGACGCGTCAGCGGTTAATGAAGCGTATGAGGAAGAGGAGGGCGGGCCTCGCCAGTAGCCAAGAGAGCACAATGCATTTGCGCAATTTATCATTTTGCCGTGCTGTTGGTACAAGATCTGTTGGGTTTTGCGACGAACTCGTATCTTGACTCAGTGTTGCGACTGGTAATAACCCATTGGACGCACACCTTGGTGGAATTGCAGCGGCGAATGCTCAGTCAGTCCGAGGCAGTCGACTTTGCTGTAGAATGAAGGGACAGTTTGCCAAATCAGCTAGCTCTCCGAGTACTCTACATACGCCAGATCCTCGCCGCGCCACTGCTTGTCGTCGTCGCTCCAGTTTTCCTTGCCAGCGATCTTTCTGCCGATCTCGTGCTTGACGAGGTACTGGAACACAGGTTTGCCTACCATCATCTCGATCATGCTGGCGTTCGCCTCTACGCTGGTGAGTGCCTGTCGCACGCGGAAGCTGGTTGCGCGCTCCAGGTCGCAGGGTAATACGCCAGTGTCCTCGATGACCGTGGTCGTCTTGGCCAACGTTTTGCCCAGGTGTTTGACGACCATGGCGATCTGCGTGGGTCTGCACACTGTGATGCAGCCAAAGCCGTCTTCCCGCAGTGCCGAGTGACTCAGCTTCACCACAGTATTGCAGCCACACACGTACATGACGTGAAACCGGAACTGTGGGAAGTGAGTCTCGCACGTTTCGCGCACGTGGCTCAGCGTGCTAAGGTAGTCCAGCACGCGTCGTCGGGTGATCTCCCACTTGTCCACCTCGATCCACGACGAAGCCGCAACGGCTGTCTCAATTAGCGCCAGTCGATGCCGCTTGGTGATCATCTCGCGGGGATTCCGTCGGTTTTTCACTCGCACGTACGTGTCGTGCGACGGCGAGATGAAGGCGCCCACCACGGGGAATTTGTAGTTCGACTCGACGTACTGCCTTGCAACGTAGAACGCGCGGATGTGCAGCATATGAATCGGGTTGTACGCCCCACTTGAGACCAAGACGATCACGTCCGTCTTCTTCGATGGGGACGAAGATGGTGAGGAGGCGGCAGCATCTGAATTGGAGCTCGTGCTGCGCAAATGCTCGAGATTCTGAGCTATCTTGCGCAGGGGATACTGAATCCCCCACTCCGGATGCTGGCTGGAGAGCTCTGGTCGGACTAGACGCCGATGCTTCGAGGGTGATCCGTTCTGGATTAGGAACACCAATTTCTCGCGGATGACTGGGACCGACTGCTCCGTCTCCATGTCCAGCAGAAATTTGATGATGTCGCCAATCTCAGCGTCGACGAGTTTCTTAAGCAAAACCAACTGAGAAGCAAATGCACACAACAACAATTAGCAGTTAGCAATAGCAGACCTGACCAAGTGACAGGCAGCAAAGCTACACGTACCTCGTCTTCTGCAATGGTGACGAGCGTGCTCACGCGCTTCAGGATCTGGTACAATCGCTGTCGTTGCGAAACAGTGACAGCAGCTGCCGCATCGGCGTCTCCGATCGTGATCTTCGTCTGTTCTCGGTGTGTCGGTACCAACTGAGAGAGGTCAAGTTCTTGACGCTTGTGATGGCTCTTGCCCCAGCTCAAAGAGCCGTCGACTCCCGACGTGTCCGCTGTAAACGCGGGATCGACGTCTAACGTCCCATCAGTATCCACCACGTCCGGGGCGATTGCGGTCGCGGGTATACTCGTTGTATCTTGACATACGGGGTTCGGCACAGATGCTTTAATCGCAGTCAAAGCTCCCAGCGGGATGCTGGTGGACATGCTCCGGGTCGCTGCAGTTGGCGCAGTAGCAATCCGGCCGCTCAATGTCGCGCCGCTGGAAGGGCAGAATACCGTCCCCAGTTCCCCGGTCGACCTTGTGCCGCTGGATGACGACATCTGCTGTCCAATTGCTGCGGACTACATGGTACGACACGATTCGATCAGACCTGAACGCAAGACTTGGTAGAGCACCTCCCAAGTACCAGTACGTACCATGCCTTCGCCATTCGTATAGGCGAGGGTGTCGTTCAGTGGCGGCAACCTTTTGCCCGTCTTGCTGGCTGTAAGCGCCTCGATCTGATGCTTGGACAGTTGCTGCTCCAGCTCCAGCACCCGAGAGCGGAGCGCGTCCAGCTCAGCCACGCTTTTCGCCAACGACCGTGGCGTGAGCGTCTGCAGGCTCGGGTCCTCACCCAGTCGATGGATCTGCCGTCCATTCACGTCGCCCTCGCCGATAGCGCTGTTGTTCTCGGGCCGCAGCGGAGTCGGCAATGCTCGCTTCTTCCTCATGTCTGGCGGGTGGGGATTAATTGAGAGCCGTTATGCAGAGTCAGACAGACAGAGAGCTAGCTGCCCACGTCGTTTCGCGTCCTCGCTCGGATTTCACCCAATGAGATGCGGGGACGTCGAGTTTCTGCCAATCAGAAAACGCCCGAGTACTATTTAAACCAATCATGCAAGATTTCCTCGAGTCGGCCAGCTCAGCTAACGCTGCTTGGGCGTGTCCACTACCTCCAGCGTGAGGTCGATGTAGCTGCCCGAGGTTTTCCGTCGCAGGACGTTCTGGATGCGACGCTCGGGGTCATCGTCACTCAGCGTTTCTTCCGAGGTGCCTCGCCCAAAGAGGCGCTTCAAGTACCGCAGCATCCGGCTGCCGGCCACTTCCGAGTCGGCCGTCGAGTTCCTCCGCGTCTTGAGGTTCCGCAGCTGCAGCCCCTGCGGCGTGAGGTAGATGTCTCCGAAGAGCACCCACTGCTCCACGACGGCGTGGCTGGTGATCCAGCCCTCCGTGG
>MBAC02008811.1:0-22940 GCA_001712635.2 Nothophytophthora sp. Chile5
ATACGGTACGTCGCGTCCCCACGGCTCGTTCGGGAAAACTGGAGTCACAGTGCGGCGATCAGCGGCTGAAAGGCTGTACGTAAGGCAGTCGCGCGTGTCGTTTGGGTGGGTGGTGGCTGATGGGTGGGTGGTGGTGGCGGTGGTGCTTTTGCTTTGAGGTTCGTGTGTTGTTGTTTGCTGGTTGCTGTTTGTCATTTTTGTATGGGTTTGTGATGTGTAAGGTGTGTGGTGTCGCTGACCACGTGCCTCGCAATGGAATGAGCGGATACGAAGTTCATCCTAGGGAACGGCATACTGGTGTCCACGGGCATTGGCGTCGATCGTCAGCATGAACAACTTCCATCGAACGGATCCCAAGAAGATCAAGAAACAATTGAACCGCGTTAGGCAGACGTGGGGGCTGACACTGAGAGGTGTGTCAGCCAATCTCCAGGAAATTATCGTGGCGGCGGGCGACAGCGGTTTCGACACCGACTACCTCCCCGAGCTGCGAGAGGTCGCTATGGAACACCAAGACGTTTTCTGTATCGACCTCGACTCCGCGTTACCGGCACCGATCGAGCCGCTGCGCGTCAAGCTGATCGAGGGCGGTAAGTCATTCCGAGGGCGCGCCCGTCAATACCTTCCAACCCAGCGGCAGTTCCTACAAGAGTATACGGCCTGCCTGGAGGGCATGGGCTTCATTCAAGAGAACGCCCAGAGCCACAAGGCATGCGCGGCCGTGCCAAGCTGGCAACTTCTGCATTACCACTGGCTATCGCCTCGTCAATGCAATGACAGTTCCGATCGCAGGAGCGGTTCGGGACGTGTCAGAGTCAGCCAAAGAGGCAGAAGAAGCGTACGGTTCGGCGAGTTCGACATGCCTGAAGGCTCTTGGAAGCTACCGCTGCACCCTAAGAGCCAGGGACTCGTGAGTTTCATCACAACGGACATGGTCTATACTTCAACGCGGGTCCCGCAGGGTGCTACCGACTCGGCCACGCACTTCCAAGCACAGACGCAATCTGTTTTCCGGAAGATGCTCTACACCCAGCTCCTCGTGTGGGTTGACGACATCTTGGTCTATGACAAGACCACCCGAGTTCGTGAGCGCTCTTCGAGCGTTGTTTACGCTGGCCCATGCGCACCGGCTGAAGCTCAGTGTGACAAAGAGCTGTCTGCTCTGGAAAGAGATCAAGTGGTGTGGACACATTTTCAGCGGGCCGGTGTCCGTCATGGCCCAGAGCAAATTTGCGCACTTCAAGCGCTACTGATCTCCAGCGGTTTGTCTGCGCAGCTGGGTGAATCCGGGACTATCTGATGGATTTCAAACGTGTGATGCAGCCGCTGCACCCTAACTGGAGAGCGTACTGAGTGTGTCGGGGCGGACCAAACGGCTGGCCGCAGGAGTCGTGCTGACGTGGACGAACGCCGAACACGAGACATGTGCATACGCAATCGAGCTGCAGGGGTCGAGTAGTGGGTCTTCGATGAAACGAACACACTTTCGAGGGAAGCTGGCGCTTCCGGTCTAACCTTGTTTGTACTTGCTTGTCTTGGTGTAGATTCCAAACTGAGATGCAGTCAGTCACTCGCTAGGCGAATGGTCGATAACTCTTTCTCTCCTATAAGGGCCCTTCGTACTTCCTGTCCTCGGTTCTTACCAGTTGTCCCTATGCCAGCTTAGCCTCACATTCTGCGCGGCTCGGTAAGTGGTCGAGGCTTGGATTCTTATCCTTACCCCACTACTGGTCCTCCACTTCCCAAACGCTTCGACAGACACACGTCTGTTCACTGATGCGTCCGAGCGCGGGTGGGGCCTCACTGTGACCCAAGTTGCCACCTGAAACGATGACGTTCCACCCCAAGAGCAGTGCCACGAGCTGCTCGTGTGCAAGAGCAGCATATTCGATAGGACGGTCCGCCGCTGAAGCGTCATCGAGAAGGAGTTTTTCCTGATTATTTGGGTGGCACGCATGTTTGACTATCTGCTTATTCGCCCCATTGGGGGGGGGGGGGGGGGGGGTCGATTTTACTGTGACCACAATAACTTTATCTTAGTGTTCTCACCAACCGAGAAAGTGAAACGCCATGTACGCGGCAAGCTGCAACGGTGAGCACTATCCCTGATGGGCCTGGTCTACCAGATTGAGCACATTGATGGCACAGCCAACGTCTGGGCTGATCTGCTGTCTCGTTGGTGACTCCTTCCGAAAAAAAAAGTAGGTGTGGCTGTGCAGCTCAAATTCATCACACGCAGCCAGAGACGCGATGCGGAGGAAGAGGAAAGTCAGCTAAAATGGTTTCGTATTCCCAACACTGGAAGAGAGATTCAGCGAGAGCAGACTGCCCACCGCGGAGAAGTCCCCAAGGCAGTCAGCCAGGACCAAGACGGGACGATCACTCTGAACGGCCGTATCTGGATCCTGACCGAGGCCAGGAAGCTTCTCCAGCGTATCCGGATCGTCGCGCACTGCGGAAGTCAGGACCACCGCGGCCTAGAGCCCATGCCCACGACGCTCCAGCAGCACTTCGAGATCAGCGGTGGTGTCACCGTTTCCTCCGATGGTGTCTGCTTTACAAGCGTGTGAAGGACACCTACGTCACCCCATGGCCCTGGGGCCCTACTTGTAATGCCAAGACGCGGAACGAACAATTGCAGCGGGACTTCCTCACGCTAGGAGACAGCGTGGATGGAAGCAAATAACTGGTGGTGTTGAAGGACGGTCTCACGCACTACTGTGAGCTCGAGCCATGCGACATGCTGACCAGTGCCGTTGCGGTCACCGCGCTGATGGACTGGTGGAAACGATTTGGGCCTCCCTAGGTTCTGATCTTAGACCAAGGAAACCACTTTAAGAACGACATGGTGCGCCAAGTGTCCAAGCGGCTCTACATCGAGCGGAACCTTGCCCTCGCGTACGCACCGTGGATCAACAGCACCATCGAGCGCCTAAACCGAGACGTCCTACAAGTCCTACGCGTGCTACTCATGGAGATGCAATTGGACACGCACGAATGGGAATATCTCGTGCCTCTCGTCAAGGCAACCTCAATCATACGCCGGTGGCAACGCTAGGCTTCCTAGCGCTCAGAAGGGATGATATGCTGGATACTGGTATGATCAGGACCGTCACTGAGCGCCGCATAACGCTGCTTGAGAATGCAGCGAAGCACTCGATTACCTGCATCACTCCACGACTCGTTGCTCGTACGACGGTGTGCTGTGGAGGCTGCGTGCCGCGGAGACGACATGGAGTACGGGACATAGTTCCCTTTGGTGGAGGAGACATCCCCCCAAAACACCAGTATTTCCACTTTGATCTTTGACCTGGTATTTTAAAACATACTCTCGCTTTTAGTGTTTTTATTTGGTTATAATTCCCACCTCAAGGTGTAGTACATTTAGAGTCTTCACAGGGATCTGGATTCCTATGAAAAATGATAATAATAATAATGCATTTTCGAAATCTTAGGATAGGTAACGCTCTTCCTGTGCGCTGAGAGCTGATGGTTGACTCAGGAGGCCACAGATAACATTCGTGCAACCTTTATATCGTTACCTTCATGCAACAATTAAAGCTTTTATGCTAAATATTCGTGAAATTGGCGTTATCCAGCTGCAGGCACAAGCAGAGGTGATTACTCTAAGCACGGAGAGCTTCGATTGTGGTATTATTTTCGCAACTTGATGGTAATGTTTTCATAAGCGTAAACTCTGGACCAAAAATATTCTTTACAATTATTTTCATCCGGAGGAAGTTTACAAATTGTGAGTTCTACTCAAAATCTCCAATCGGGGCGGTTTCAATCGCCCCAATATATAGGATTTTGTATGTGGCTTTATTTTCGTACTTCGTGAGAGAGCAAAACCATACTTGCAAAAAGACAGTCTTGGCGCTAATTGGCGATTGGCTCAATCGACCGGCATTGGCAAATTTGAACGGAATTCACAATATATTTTATGACATTAACAGAATGAGTTCCATGCACGCATGCAACTCAAGCAAGTCGAAGGCGCAGCGCAGCTTGATCGTCGGGCTCAAGGTTCGACAGACCAGCGCGCGAACGCGAACGCTGCAACGCTATATTTTTTAATCCGATATATATATATATATATATATAAAATCACAATTTGCTGCGCTGCTTAAAATGGCTCGCATAAGCATCTGCGCCAACAGCAAGGACTTCGAAAGTAAGCAGACGTGTATTTTAACGTATCCAATCGTACACACCCTTCATTTCATACACCGGATACCACGCCTCCACTGCTTGCAGCTTGCGGTGGAATGGGATGGCCTGGAAGTCTGCCACGTGGTTCCTGCTGTTGGTTCTGCAGAGCGCCTGCTCGGCAATGCCTTTCACGACGAGGCGGCTCACGTCACGAGCGCCACCTCGTGCTCGACTGCTTCGTGCGTTCTCCACATGAATCTGGAGTTTCCATCGCAGTGCCATACGCAAGTTGTTGTTGTAACCACTCGGGGAGCCAGTGACTGGCGAATCGTCAGTGCCGACCGGCCACGAACTGATCTCCACGATGAAGCAACTCCGCGCCATGATCTTCCCGCGGTAGTCTCCGTAGCTGTGCGTACCCAGAGGAATGGAACTGGACAGGCCACTTGGAAAGTTGCGAAAGATCCGCGGGCGACTGTCCAGCACCAACGTCATGCCGCTATGAGCGCTTCGTGCTCCCCTTTCCTCTTCGTCGGAGACACTGCAAGCGTTCCACTCCGAGCGGATCTCGAGACTCGTGCCATCAATTGGCCTAATGGAAATGTGAGCCAACTCCCGCACGAATTCCAGAAGGCAACCAAACGAGACGCCACCAGTCGCTGAGCCTCGAATCGGAGCCAGCACAGAGCGATAGCCGTTGAAAGCCCACGTGCCATCAAAAGCCGAAGCGTAGCTCCCCTGCTTCCAGGCCATATACTTGTGGGCCGACGTGGATTCCGCCTGCTGAAAGAGGAACTGCGTTCGGAGCTGCGCCACAAAGTTTTGCATGCCAAACATCTCGTTCGAGGTCAAAATGCTCAGCATCACTCGTCGCAACGGCATGAGATGCTCGTACTGGAACACGACCGTCACGATTTCTTCGCTCAAGCGAGAGAGCGACGAGGACGAAGCGGGCACTGACTCGTCGGTCCAACCTGTGAACCGGTCGACCAATTCGCCCATCAACTTGACCGCTTCGACGTACCCCGTTCGCAAGATTCTTTTGTTCAGGAGCGCACCGCCGTAGGGTCGCAGGAACCGTCGGTAGAGTTCCAAATTTGCGCTGTCCAAGACCAGCCACCCTGCCAGATCCGCACAGATGTGGACCAATCTCGTGAGAGGATCCTGCGTAACGTCCTCCATCTCGTCCTCAAAGCCGCCCGTGTCCGTTCCGGCACGGGCGAGTGGCCCAAGAAAGGTCCACGATAGGAGCGTTGTTGCTCGCCTCCCGTCACCCTTTCCTTCCTCGTCGCCACCTCCCAATCCACCGTTGCCAGCGACCAGCTCGCCGAACAGCACGCTCCATTTCTCGAGGCAAGCGCTGAACTGGGAAGACTCGACGTGGCACAGAAAGTGGTACAGGATGGCCAGATGCTTGGAGGAGACCATGACGTCCGCGTGTTGACATTCCCAGAGCTTGCAGTCCTGCCAGATTGCATCTTCCTGTCCA
This sequence comes from Nothophytophthora sp. Chile5, assembly GCA_001712635.2. NCBI lineage: Eukaryota > Oomycota > Peronosporomycetes > Peronosporales > Peronosporaceae > Nothophytophthora > Nothophytophthora sp. Chile5. The sequence goes on from MBAC02008811.1 coordinate 5,642, forward strand.
GAAATCTGTCGCACGAGAGACACTTCGGGCTTCACCTCAGTAGCTGCGACGTCCCACTCAGTGCTGGTCCCACTGGTGTCATGTGTTCTGGCTTGTACCGCGTCGCTCGCGGCTCGTAGCGCCTCAAGCGCCTCGCGTTCGGCTCGCACCTCGCTGGGAGCTCGGCGATAGGACACCACCATAAACTCCGTCGACGTGGCCTGAGCCACGACGCGCAGCATTGTCTGCGCTCCCGGATTCCTCTGGAAAATGTATACACGCAGCACATGCTTGGTGAAGCGTTGAGCCTTCGTGGCGGCGCTCTCCCACTCGTAGTACCATCGTGCACCCGGATTGATCTCGAACAGACACACCCGCTATAGTATGGCCAAAGAGAGCATCTCTCGAGTCAGTACAACACCATATCGGAAGCAATGCAGCAAATCCCACCCAGTACTGATTAACAGGCAGCGAGAAGCAGCAGAACCTACATCCAGCGCAGAAGCGTGCGCCACGGTGCCCTCAATCCAGTGGCCCTTGGGCGTTTGCTCGGTCTGAAGAGAGCCCGTCACGTCGTTGACGCTGATCTTGTCTTCTAAGTTCAGGAACTTGGTCTGAGCCTCCTCGAAGCGCGCGAATACCAGGAAGCCGCTCGGGTCGTCCGTGGCGACAGTGGCGACCTGTTGTTGCTGCTGCTGCTCGAGACGCGCCGGATTGGCGAGCTCCACTCGCACATACAGGGCGGACCCGCAGTAGCTGCGGTTGATATGCTCCGGACAGCAGTGCGGGAAGCACCGCAGGATCTGTTGGAGATTATTTAGGTGTGGATTTGGGTGACGTAAAGTCAAAGCGCCCATGGTTCAACGGCCAGCCAGAGAAAGAGTCACGGTGGACACGAACGCGTCAGTGTGCAGCGGATGGTGTCATACTGTACGGAGGACAGGCTTGCGCACCTTCGTTCGCTTGGTGCGATTGGTCCTGCCGAAGAGAAGGAAAGGGGAGCCAAGAGCAGAAGTACGTGTTCTTAGTCCATGCATGCACCGCCTCTTTGGACCGCCATTTGCCGATAACTCATGCAAGATAAAACCTCTTGTATTCTTCGAGGAACAGCGTCGGGTGGCTGCAGCCGCGGCGGTCGAAGTGACACGTCACGGCGCTCATGGGGCTGGAGGGAGAGGACGAGGAGGACGCGGACGGTGCGCTGCCACGAGCGCCTGATGGCCGTAGCGAGCGGCGAGATCTTCTGGGACGCAAAGCTCCGGAGACGAACTGGCAAATGACGGACCATCAGCCCTGCGTCCGCCAGTATTGGCCACTTTTAGTTCTCTCCCTACCCCTTATCACCTGTTCTGCAGGTACGTAATCGGTCCTTCTCGAGCAGGGTGGTCCCAAATGCACGCACACTCTCATATTTCGATATTTTGAAAGCTGCTGATTGGATGGAGGCTTTGGTGTTTTCAAAATTTCTTAATTACGCAAAAAGATGAAATACAAGGTTTCAGCTCGTGGACTGTGATGAAGTGTAACTGATGCACAGATTAGAAAATACAATTGGGAAATGGCAGAGGATACAGCCACAACGGATGTCATCCTTCATATCACCAAAATCGAACCTGCGGGCGGGATTTTATGCCTCAACTAATAAACCGAACCCCTCCCCCCTAAACGTGTGTTAACCCTATAGGGCCAAGCGAGTCTTGGGCATGCTTGGCCCTGGGTTTAAGCCCGCGTGCTGTGCCCACGGATTTTAAACCGCAGGCACCACTTTTGCTTGGATGCATTTCCCATTCCCAACCCTAACCTGTTTGGGGTAACAGTCGCTTTGTAATTTTGTCATCAAGACCGAGCTCCTGTTTTTACAGGTTTTATCAAGTTCAATTCACGGCGCATAAATCAAAATATCCACTAATTGGATAGTGACACACACTGAGCTGTTCTACATGTACCGGTAAATGTATTCATTTGCTGTAATACGGGTATTTGATTGGTCCTTCAAGCTGCTTTAGCGTGCCTGAGCCATCACGAGGACGCATCACCAATCCTGAGCTCAGCACTTTCATCCCGAAAACATTAAGGACCAACATGCGGGTCAGAGAAGTGACGTTAAGTCGAAGCAAGTAACGTTAGACAATATGCGGACGCCATGTGGTCACGTTGAGTGAATGTATTTCCCAATGTTTTCGTTGACTTCTTGCTATTGAAACTAGACTTGATGGACCCTGCAGTCATTCATTCACCGTTAACAACCACCACACACTAAAGACCTCAGAGGACACACAAACTACCCGACCGGAGGACCATCCAAACTCGCCCAGCCTCGAACACCGACGCGACGACCCATGTGCTCTCCCTCTAATGACGTCCGGGCTGCTCCTCTTGTAAGCCACGCACGTCCTCCTCCTCTAATGCACACTGGACCGCCGGCCGTCGCCCAAACCGAGTGGACCCGTCCCTTCCCCACGTCCGAGCACCTCCTGCACCACCGCTGCCGCTAATCCTTTGTGTCCGCTTCCCAGCAAGATCTCGACTGAGTCCTCGGCTCCCCTTGGCGCAGATCCTTCTCTCGCAGCCCCCCTCGCGGGTGCCTGCCAGCCTCTCGATCTTCACACGCCACCGTTTTATCTGACACTTCAAGCGTCCATCACCTACCTATCGTCACCGGTCGCGTCACCCATTAGGCCCTGTTTGCGCGACACCAAAAATGAACATTTTGCAAAATGTAAAACACGACTGGTTCAAAAAGGTGATTAATCGCTAAAATGGATCGTAACCGACCAATCCATTTTGCAGTGCAAAACTACATGATGTTGCAAACAAAATGGTCTTTTCTAAAATTTCTAAATTTGTAAGACACTCGCCGCAGTTGCATTGCGTTAGGATTAAGGAGTTTGTTGATGGGCTCGAGCTATCCGCCTTCCCTTCTGGTCACACGACTGACACTCTGAAGCATGCGAGTCACTATCGACGCTCCAAACTGCGCTGATGCGGTAGTATTGTGCGTTCTACTCAAGGGCGGTTCTTGCAACCAATCGCCCGTGATTTGCCCCGAATGTTGCATGTGGGCTTGATTTCCGTGCTGAGTGTGAGCTCAAAACTATAAGTTTTGCAGTCGGGCGGTTTCGTAAAAGATAGGAAATTGTATGCGGGCGTTCACTGAATTGACCAGCACTTGCAAATTTGGTCGGAATTCACAATAACGATTATCATTGTTCTTAGGGCCGCGAGCAGGTTGAATTGTGTTTTTTTTCTCGTTTGATATGTGCGCCAACTCATTTCGTTGACAAAGCGAATTTGCGGGCGTGTTGGCAACAGCGGACTGGATCAGCAAGGCTATGATCTGGTTCGAGGGAATCATGTGCTTCTGCCACCATACTACGTAATGCTCACAAGAGTTCGGTTTTCAAGGGAATTCGAGATGGTGGACGCCCCGAGTTGGACCCTCGCTGGGAGCATCCCACCTTCGAAAGACACACTGGCGTCACAGTTCTCCAGGTTTCGAGACGACGGCACTTTCGTCATGCGCCGACCTTGACTTGACATGTTGTTCAACGATGACTTGGAATTACGGAGACACTCAGCTACCCTTCCCTCCTCACTACCCCACTTGCTCTAATTGCAAGGTAGAGTTAAACCCAACGTCCGGAACGAGGAGTGCGTCACTGCAGTCGAAACCAGTTCTGCACGCGCTCGCACGACTCATCGATGGCTTTCTGGGCCTCCGGAACCAGATCACCATAGATCAGGAAGCCATGGGAGAGCCCCGAATAGATCTTCAGCGTCGCAGGCACTTTCAGGAAGGACAACCGGGTGTAGAAATCCACGCTGTCATCCAACAGCGGGTCCAGGTCGCCCACCGCCAGTGCCGTCGGAGGGAATTTCTCCAGCAGCGCGTCTTCGGCCAAACCGGGCGACACGCACGGGTCGTGGATGTTGAACTTGTACTGATTGGAATGACCATGCGACGGGTAATACGAGGTGAGCGCCAGCTCGAGGATGCCGCGAGGCAGCACAGGGTCGTTTTGGTGCAGGAATCGCGAGGGGGACGGCGACAAATGCATATTCAGCGCTGGGAACATGAACACGTTCCCACTTGGTAGATCGAAACCGTCCTGGATGCAGCGGATGCAAAGCGCTGCCCCCAAATTTGCACCTGCATCCACGAATACCAAGACGCGATAGGAAGAAATTAGCATGCATCTCATCCAGGCAACTGTCCAGCAAGACATGCAAGACGTACCAGCGCTTTCCCCGAATAACGCAATTTTCCCAGGTTGAAAGCCCAGACCGCCTCCTAGCAGCCACTTGTAAACGGTCATGCATTGGTTCAAGGAGTCCGGGTACTGAGTCTCCGGTGCCAAGCCGTAGTCTACACAGACACATAACCCGCCAGCATTTGCGTCAGTATACCACCAAAGCAAGTCGGCTCATTTCAAACACTGGATCTGAAACGTACCAACGTAGACAATGACCGCACCCAGCACAGAGGCCCAGTTTGTCAGGTTGTAGAAATCTTTGGCAATGAACCGCCCGAAGAAGCCGCCGCCATGCAAATACAACAGCACAGGTCTAGTCGACGGCAATCCGCACGCGAGCATTCCCGAGGTCAGTGGGGTGTTGGCGCCCGTCCAAGTCCCCGACTTCACCGAGGCAATCGGCCGCGCACTGTACAGGTAGATCCCAATGTCGGACGCATCTTGTCGCGTCTTGTTCAGAGTCGAGCCGTCCTCCTTCAGGAACTGCTCCTCGAACACGGGGACCTTGGGGCATTGCAAACTCGTGATCAGCCGCACCAGTTTGGATTCGCCAAAGACCTGCCAGCCCATGCGGATCACGTCGACGTTCGGATGGTCGATGAGCGTGCGCGTCGTATAGCGCGCCGCCTTGGCATTGCGGATTGCGTAGTACGGCAGAGCCATCACCAACAATGGCGGACCAAAGTACTTGAGCAGTCGCTTGTTCTGCATGCCCAGGATGGAATGCGCGAAGGCGCTCGAAGCGATCAACACGTTGGTGCCAATCTTGAATGTGGTGAAGCCCCAGGGCTCAGACGACCGATCGTAGTACTCGGCTGGTAGCGGCACCCGTTCGACGAGCAGCGTCGTGGCATTCTTGAGGTCGTCATCAATATCGGACTCCATGGGGTTGTCGATAAGCAAACGGTGGTCCGACGCGTTGCTGATTGGACGCGCGCGCTGCAATACGTGCTGACACAACAGGAAGAGCCGCAGCGCCATGAGCACGCGGGCGTGATGCACCTTGATGCGTCGCAAATTGGAGAAGCGGTACATCCATCGCTGCCAATAGTCCACACACACGAGCAGTACGATGCCCCACTTGATCATGTGACGCGAAGGCACCACTTGCAGTAGAAACGTCTTGAATGACTTACGGATGCGGAACCGCTTGTACAGGAAGAAGAACGACACCAGCAGCACCACAGACGTGCGCGACCAGCGGTTCTCACGATCCGGATTGTAGCCGGACTGCAGTTCCTCCAGCACCTGGCGGGTCTCGTCCAGCGACTTGGTGGCATGGCGCAGCAGCGACGCCATGCCGCCGGATAAGATCGTGAACCGCTCGCCCGTCGGGATCAGCGGGATGATGTCTTTCAACGCCGTTTTGCGGCGGAAATCCACGGGCGGATTGCTGGCGTAATGCTTGGAGGCCATCACGATCTCCTCCTTGATGAACGTGTACAGGATGCGCTCGAAGGACGCCACGGTGAGCGACAGATGCTGCAGCTCGCGCCCCATGCGGCCGTACGCGTACTCGCGGATGATGCGGCGCAGCACTTGGATGCACGAGAGCACGGCTGTGGACGTGTGCAGCAGCGTCTCGTAGCCCTTGATGCGCAGCTCGCCCTCCTCCGTAGTCTCCTGCACGTCCACGCGCACGCAGTGGTCGATGAAGCCCATCAGCTGCACCGAGCTCTGCGAGCGCAGGCTGTCGCGGAAGGCGCCGCCGTTGCCAGCAGGGGCCGCGCTCATGATCCTGCGATCCTTTCTATGAAGCAACTCTTGGGGAAATGGTGCGACCGTTGGCTCGGACTTTAGACACTGCACGTCGGAAACGTTGAGATTCTGGGAAGAGACAATAATTGGCCAATCACTTCAAGGAGGGAAGGGGTGGGTGCGCGACTTCACTCTTTTCACTGCAGGAAAGTGAACCACATGTCCATGTGGGTCGGAAGGTAGAGCGGCCCAGCCTGCGTGGTCGTCAGAGTGCTGTTCGACACTTCAACTTCCACCTCCGCCATGTCCCCCACTTGCTCACCAAGGCAACTTCGATGACTGTAGAAGTGCAATCTCACTCACAGCCTATCCGGAAGCTGCAATACCTTCGCTAATCCTCGTGCGCACACGCACGAGTTGGCATTGCTCTTCATCAGAGCAATACTAAGTACTGTGCGCTGCTTGTCCTTGCGACCATGTGTTCCATGCAAATGAAACAAAGCTCCGTCGATGGGTCAATGAAAAGGAGAAGCCATATCCATGCGGTTTCAGCTGCAAGCAATTTCGCGAGTACAGACCAATCTGCTTATCGCTGGCTGGCTTGCCAGTGCTCTGGCTCGTATACCGGCACCTTCGCCTTCGGCAGCGCCGGGCTGCCCAGGATCAGGTCGGCCGCCTTCTCGGCCATCATCACCACTGGCGCGTTGGTGTTGCCGCTCACAATCTTGGGCATGATGGACGCGTCGACGATTCGCAATCCTTCCAGCCCGTGGACACGGGTCTGCGAGTCCACGACGGAGTTGTCGCCCTCTCCCATGCGAGCCGTGCAGGACGGATGGAACTCCGTCGAGGTGTAGCGTCGAACCCACGCGTCGATCTCCGCGTCCGACTGGAGACTGTCCTTCGGGGAAAGTGCGTCCCCGCGGAACCCCTCGAACGCTTTTTGAGCGAAAATCTCGCGGGTGAGCTTCACGGCGGTGCGCATATCGACCCGGCTCTCCTCCTCCGCCATGTACTTGGGGTCGATGATCGGGTGCTCGCGAGGGTTTGAGCTGCGCAGCTTGACGAATCCATTGTGGGAACCTCGCATCAGCGAAATGTGACCGCTCATGGCGTGGCCCACTTCACGCAGCTGATGGTGTTCATCCACGGCGCCCGGGCTGAACTGGAACTGCAGGTCCGGCTGCTGTTTACCCGGTGCGCTGTGTAAGTCAGACACGTGGACAAAATGTGAGCTTACTATCCCAAGACTCAGACAGGCTTGCAAAGGACGGACGACCCATTACGTCAGAGCTTACGTTCGGATAAACCCGCCAACTTCGAGGTGCGACGTTGCGCCTGGCCCGGTCTTCGATGTGAGCCACTCGTATCCGATCTTGAGCACCTTGCCTGGGAAGTGCTTCGTGGCGTTGTAGAGCGTGATCGGCTTCTTGCACGCGAACTGGAGGTTGATCCCTTCGTGGTCCTGCATGTTCTTCCCAACAGCCGATAGGTGGTGCACTAATGGCACACCCACCTCTTTCAAATGCTCAGCGTCGCCAACACCTGATATCATAAGAAGTTGTGGCGAATTAATTGAACCACCGGAGAGAATCACCTCCTTCGCCGACCGGATCGACGAGATCGCCTTCGTCTTGTTGCTCTCGACCTCAATGCCCACCGCCTTCTTGCCTTCAAAGACCAGTTTATTCACGAACGTGTCAGTGACAACCGTCAAGTTCTTGCGAGCCATCACAGGATGCAGATACCCAGTCGCAGCGCTCCAGCGTTTGCCCTTGTGGATAGTCAGGTCCATCCAGCCAAATCCCTCCTGTTGATATCCATTCATATCGTCAGTGAAAGGATAGCCCGCCTGCACACCAGCATCAATGAGCGCCTGGAAGAGCGGCTGGTCCTTCTGCGTATTTCTTGTCACACGGAGAGGTCCCTCGGCGCCGCGATAGTCGTCTGCACCCAGATCGTGATTCTCGGACCTCTTGAAGTAAGGCAGACAGTCGGCGTAGCTCCAGCCTTCAGCGCCTAGGGCCTCCCAGCCATCATAGTCCAGTGCATGGCCGCGATTATACACCATGGCATTGATAGCTGACGAGCCGCCCAGCACACGACCACGCGGGAACGAAATACGTCGGTTGTCCAAGAACTTCTGCGGTTCCGTGAAGTAATTCCAGTTGTAGCGGTCGCTCGCGAGGTTGACTGGGACCGCCGCTGGCATGTCGATGAGGATCGAATCCCATTTGCCCACGTCACTGGGCCCGGACTCCACCAGCAGCACCTTATTACTCGGATCGGCGCTCAGACGGTTGGCGAGCACGCAGCCAGCGGAGCCCGCACCCACAATGACGTAGTCGTACTCGCCCGAGGTGGCGGGGGTGCTGAGCGCGCGGCTTGATGAGCTCTGGAGCGCATGGCGGCGATGTGCAACAAGCGTCTGGGGGTGAAGGGAGTGGCGTAGCATCTGAGCTCAAGACGCGCGTCTGGGTTGTGAGGTCCAGCATGATACTTCCCTCGGCCCTTCACCATCTCCTTGACAGAGCCAAAGTATGATCGTCATATAGAACATACACTCCACTTTTGAGAGTGTGTGTATTTATATATGTATGCCAACTTTGGGATACTATCAAGTACTAGTAGTAAGTAAGGGTCTCCACCAATCGGGTCGCGAGTGGTATGAGGAGATCAGTGAGCGGCTTCCACCAGAGCACTACACCTTTTCCAGCCCAAGCTCACTAAGAACAAATCCAAATGCATGCATTCAAATTTCAATGCACAAAGAGCAAAGTCAAATTCATCAGCACTTCGAAAAGAAATAATTTTTGCGTATTCTGTTTGATAGGCTCATTGGCTGTCGCTCTGTTCCGCTCTCACTTCGCGCCAACTCCGCACAAGCGGTTGACAACAGCTCCGCCAATTGCCTGCCAATTGTTGTGGGGCCAAATTCGTCGATGTTAAACCCTATCGATAATGTATTCTCGGCATTCAAGTCGGCATTGAAGGACTTCATGACCGTGAAACGCGCTGAGATCATTGCGGTGCCTCCAGGAACGACGATGAAAGCTCGCCGCCAGCGCTTTCTGCTGCAAGCTGCGCAGGAATTGTTCCCACGAGTGACCAAACCAACAGTGAGTTCTTCATGCTATCGCCACACACTCTCCTTTCACGTAAATGTGACGGACTTGGAGGACATGCTCGTAGGGTGCGAAAACCTCCATTGCATCTTTTCGAGTTATTATTTTCCACAGCTTTACGGTACTTGCCTAATGAAATTGGCTTTGCTCTTTGTACATTGAAATTTGAATTTGTTCTCTGTCAATTTGGATTTGTTCTTAGTGAACTTGGACTGGAAAACGTGTACAGAACCACACATCTACAGGTATTGCAAGGACGGGGTAGTGGTACTCCTCCTGCTGTACGTGGATGACGTCGTGCTGGCGACCAATCAGGAGGAGTTCAAGATGGAGTTCTTCGCGAAGATCAATGTCAAATATGGGTTCAAGAACCTTGGATTGCTGCACGAGAACCCCGACATCCAAGTAGAACACACGGAACAAGGGATCAACCTGCATCAAATGAAGTACATCGAGGAGGTCTGACTCACTTTGGCCTCTCAGATGATCCTAGTTGTCGTTCATTAATGAAGACCACAGCCAAGAAGGGTTTGGAATCCATGACGGAGATCGAAGAAACAGAGAACCCGAGCTTCAAATACCGTGCAGCTATTGGGTGTCTCATGTATCTCGCCACAAGCACGCTCCCGGATTTGGCGTATCTGGTTGGTTTTTGAGGTGACTCGTCGAGCAACCTACGACGAAGGAGTGTAATGCAGTCAAGCGTGTCCTACGCTACATGGTGGCTACTCGTGATCACGGAAATTTCTTTAAGGGACTTGAACCACCGGCGCCGTCAATCACCATCGTGCTGAACGGGTACTGCGATGCCGACTGGGGGAATTATCCAGCGACCAGACGGAGCGTGACTGGCTACGTGGTGACTGCTACAGGTGGTCCAGTCGTATGGGCGGCGCGCTGGCAGGCAGTCACGGCGGCGCAATCGACGGCAGAGGCTGAATACGTTGCCTCCTGTGAAGCGTGCATGGACGGCCATGCGCTAGTGAATGTGCTTGAGGAGGTCATGCCGGACCACCGAGTGGTGCTGCGAATGGGTGTGGACAACCAGGCGGTGATTGCCTTGGCTTCCAAGCCCACATATAGCAGGAAAATTCGCCACAGCGAGTTGTGGTATCACTATGTGCGAGAGCAAGTGATACAAGGTCACATGGACATGTGGAAGATCGACAGAGACACCAATCCCGCTGATATGTTGACCAAGCCACTTGGATGCGTGCGTCTGCGGAAACTGAAGAAGTTAGCTGGAATGCAGCCTGACTTACCCCACACCTTGCGAGAGCATAAGCAGAAGTAGCATTGGCAGAAACTGCAAGCCGATGTGCTGTCGGAGAAAGCAAGAGTTCCGAAGACGCAGTTCTCGGAGGGCGATGCGATCAGATCTGATTCTGATGTTGAAGAACGGTGATGACGTGGGAAGCGGTAGTACGTTTTGCGTTAAGTCTCACAGAGAGAACTGACGAGAGAAAGAAGGCAGGAAGGTTCCCAGCGGCCGAACACCCCGCATGCATTCAAAGAGATTGACTGGGGGAGAGCAGCTCCCCAGTTTCCAAACTCCAAGGACTGCACAAGCCGAAGAAGAAGCATCAAAACCAAGAAGCCTGGGAAATGTGTGCAGAGTACGTAAGTAAGAAGGTGTAACCAGGCAATAGGGGGTTGCGTATGTGTACCCCGCTCTTTACCTCAGTTACTCCATTCAAGCCGGCAGGGCATCTCGTAGGTGACGTGTGTCGACGAGTCGAGAAGTCTAGGACTTCGTGCTTTCCCTGGATCTTCAACAGATAGTGACGGTGTGCTGCGAGAGTCCGGAGGCGAAGGGAGCGGTGCAGCATCTGAGCTCAACACACCCGTCTGTATTGTGAGGTTCGCCTACCTTCACCATCAGCGAAGGTGAAAGGTCGCTTTAATGTTAAACTCCCGGAAATTCCAAGTCGAGCTCAAGTGATCGAGGGTCGCCTCCAAAGATCGAGATATTTGGCCTTGCCGGGAGAAGTCCCCCCAGTGATCCCAGTAAGCAGCACGACGACGGCGGATATAAAGCAGCCACGACAAGAAATCAAGACTGCAGGTAGTATAACAGCAAAGCGACGCTTGGGTGATGGCCAAGCACAAAGCCGTGTGCGGCGTGAGTTGTACGGCGCAACCGCGGCGAGACAAAGTGACATGTCACCATCCCGTCACCAGTACTCAATAGCTTCCCGTCACACCCGCTACTGCAGCGACGAGGCAGCGGGAAGCGCCTGGAGTGATGACCAAGGTCCTAAGCGACCCTGAGAGCGCGACGAACGCATGACGAGCGGTGTGACGCCCGCAACATCACATTTACCTGTCACGGAGGCTGCTTCGGCAGCGGCAGAGCACCGCTTCTGTGGTGCTGGTACTTTACATTGGTGGAGAGTACCCGCCTGAGAGAGCTTCACAGGCGGAGAGGGTATATGCAGATCAACTAGGTTCGCTTTGTAAGTATCCTAAATTTAATACACCACAACACAAAAAAAGAACGTTTCCCAATCGAGTATTGCTTCTTCTAGGTGTATTGTCCCTGTTGCGGTTGATCTGCATCTCTGGGGCAGAGCTCGTGTACCCAACGGAGGGAGGGGGTTACGCTGGTGTATCCTCGGCCTGGGATACGAGGTGTGAGATCCCGCTGAAGGCGTCGCTGCGATTTCCGCGAGTGGATTGTTCGGCAGCCGTGTCTGCGGGAGAGCGATACTGATATTTCACACGCTATTCATATTGAGTATGCAGCACAACAAGCCCCCAGGAGAACTGTATCGAAATGGCCAGTACATTGCTAATAACTCAATACATGGTAGTTTGAAATATCCTATCTGGTTCTTAACAGCTAAAACCGCGAAACAAAACAGCGGTGAATGGCATGACGCCGATGCTCCAGCCCAGCAGAAGTTCATCAGACCGACCAGAACTGCGCTCAACTCGGACGACTACAGTGAGTTGATACGAAATTTCAAAAGACAGCGCCACGGAACCCACAACATCGCCCAAAACGTGGTGGAAACTGAAGCGTCATCAGCCCCACAGCTGCGGTTACACATTTATTGGGTCAATTGCGGTATAGGTCATGCCCCATGCCATTACTGTAAGTGGTGCCATGGCAAAGGTAAGATACACTAGAACGATGTGGTAACCGAGGGACGCGAATAAGTTTTGTCTTTTGTCCACACAACATGATACATACCTGTTTTTTGCATGACAACTATGAGACGAGGCTCAACTTCAATCTCTCTACCAATGGTACGTTATGGTTGAGACGTACCAGTACACCACCGACATAAATGCTTTACCTCTAATTCACCCATCCACTCACTCACTTTGACTATGGCGGCTAGAGCGACACTGGCACATTTGAATCAGCTAGACCAAAACTAAGAAGGGTGTTGATTTTGCTTTTTGTATGTGAACTAAGACACTCAAAAGCCCCAGGCGTAAAACTAAGATCTGACTGTCTTCTACAATGTAACCAGGCTATATCTGAAGAAAATGAAATGGCTAACTGGTAGAGCCTGCATAGAAGTCAACGTCAGAACTACTGAGAGAAGTCTGACGGCGTGTAGTAGCTGTCGTGTACTGGAGCTCGGGCTCGACCGCGCGCAAAATCTTCGAGCAGAGTGATGTAGTTGTGTGAGTGGTGTTCAATCACTCCAATGAAGCTTGGAAGCTTAGCATTTGGGTGTGTGACCTCGTCACTTAGCTCTCTATTGTAGCGTCCAAGCGGGTTGTTGGTCCTGTTGATGATGCAACGGTCGATGCCACGGACGTTCCACAGATGTGATGGGTACATCTCGAGCCACGTGCGGCGAAAGTACACCCAAAACTCACGCCACTAGTCTCCTCTGTACTCAATGCCTCGCTCAGCAATCATGGCCTGGATCCTCTCTGTGACGTACTCGATGCCTTGAGGGCCAATCTGGTCGCACGGTAGCACAGCAAGAACATCGAGCATCTCGCGACCCATCTCCACCGAAATTTAGCCAGTCGGAATGTACAGCTTCAACATTCATCGGCGGGCGGTCTGCTTGAAATGAAAAATGCATCCAACGATTGAGCTTTCTGGAAACTGATCCCGGATCGCGTTGATGAGTCCTGGTTCGAAGTCGCACGAAATTGTGGACGGCTCCATATCATTCCAGTGGCAACCTGCACACGCTGAAACACATGCCAGTTGGACCACATTGTCTTGCTAATCGACAAGACAGACATCACCGGAACGTAGCACTTGGGCCGGCGGTCGAACGCCATGACGATGACGCACTGGAAAAAGGAGACAGGATACAATGGAACGCCCCATCCACGAACAGCGAAACGTTGTTATACGTCAGTAGGCAAATCAAAGCTTGATGGCCCCTGCCCAGGATGCGATTGGTCTTGTCACCCGCAGGGTACGAGAAGTAAAACCGAAAAAAAACTTTGACCCGTCTCGATCAAGCGACAGCGGAGGCATCCTAACCTGACCGTAGATTGCAGAGCGGAAGTGCCAGCTTCTAGCGCGGTAGAAGCGGCTGACTACTTGCTCCCTCGATAACCCTTGCATAAACCCATTCTGGGTGAATTCATCTCGAATGAGATTCCAGATCCAACTTGGAAGGAGATTCAGCCAATGCATCCACTTCGGCTGCCATTTCCCGGCTCACGTCACGAAGGATTGCTCGCTGATTTTGTTGGGGTGAGTTAGACTGCAATGATGGGGTGGTTGACGAGCGTGGCTCGTCACCGTCGCATGAGCTATCAATGAGGATAACCTCTGTCCCAGCTTCACAAGTGTGATGGAAGAACTTCTCCATATTGGCGCCGTTCGCCAACACGTTTGGGTTTAGCCTTGCAGTCACGACAATAGTAGCTGCATCGGTACGTTATCTTGATGTCGGACGCGTACGCCTTAGTCAGCCGGAAGCCGTTTTAGTGAACAGTTGTGCGAAAAGGGTTGACGTCGCCAGTTGCGTTCTTGGCGAGCTCGTTACCAATTGACAAATGGTAGTCTAGTGTAGTAGTGTTTGTCGTCCTTGGGGCTTCCAAGGATTTCTCGTATTCCTATGCCACATTAGATACATCTGCCATTACCGCACAATGACACTACAGACGCTGGGATATGCAAGTTCTAGCGTATTGACGGTATGATTTAGCAGCTGGCCCACTTATTCGGTAGGCAGATAACCGGCTATGCGCCAATTGTATACACAGTACCCCTGATTTTATTTTTCGGGTCTGTGCTCTGGTCGAATTTGCGGCGTAACATACATTTGAAAACCGAAAACAATTCTACCGCAACTGCAGCAGGTCTGTATCAAAGCGCAATAGCCTCGACATCACCTACCTTTTTCGGGTCTCCTGCAGGTCGGGTCTAACTTGTGGATCGGGGTTTTATATAAATTACTTGCACTTGTTAGACCCCGATCCTAGACCCCGGCCACACAAAAACATAAACTGGCCCGGGAAACATACTCATTTTTGTAGAACCTACATTAAACTTTAGTAACATCCTACGACCCCTCAATTGTTGTACCTAATAAAGTTGTGTGTCACTTACGTATAAAATATCAAAATGATTTGTTTTTCACCAGTAGAAATTGAAATTCGCTGGTGGCATGGTGTGTCATCAGTAATTCCGAACAAGTGATTGTAGGTTCAATCCCCGCTGAGTCCAATTCCTCACGAAAGGTTCGTCACTCACCCATCTCCGAACCTCCGTTTCGCGCATTCCGCTAGTCCGCCCGAATCAAAGCTGCAGTCACTGGTGACAGGACAAAGGTACAGGTACATGAGAACGATTTGAAGTGGAAAGGCGCGAGCAAGCGTTTGGCTGTTAACACTACGTATAATATTTGGGCGGCAACAGCCAAGATATGAACCATAACATCAACCTTGGGGACATTTTCAGTGAGACGCGGCCGTATCTTCAACTTCCTCGTGACGTGTAAGCCAATCGAAGGGCTTTGTAGCCAAGTGGGGCTCGCTGAAGTGGTGTGGCAATGTGTTCAAAGCGGCTCAGTATTTGATGAACTCGGGTGTTAAGTGTTTTGTTAAAGCTTCAAAGGATAACACACAGTCGCGATGGTTTCCAACTTGCTTTTTTGCGTTTCTGTTAGACCCCAGGACAAAATCCGTGGTTTAAACCCGAGTCATCTATCTAACTTTTCGTGTTCTAAATCCTGAAGAGCTCTATACAAATGCAAAGTGTAAATAGAAAAGCAACATGAACAACCAGTGGTTGCCCTAGGAGATCTTACAACGTGAATTCGGGCGGCGTGCGGTACGTTCCGTGTGGCGGAGGACGAGCTCAACCACGAGCAATGTCCTGGACCAAAGTCACGTGGCGGTGTGCGTGCTGCTCGATGGCGCTGACAATCGTTTGCACGTTCGGGCGCCGCGCTGCAAACTCGTTGTTCAGCTCTCGGTTATAGCGCTCCAGGGGGTTGTTGGTCCTGTTGATGATCTGCCTGTTGATTCCGTGCACGTTCCAGAGATTGGGCGGGAACATATCGATCCAAGTGCGCCGGACGTACTGCCAAAAGAGATCCCGCTTTTCTTCACTGTAGTCGTAGTTCCGCTCCTCGAGCCAGTTGGTTGGCCACATGCTCGATGCCTTGTGGATCGATCTGCTCGTGTGATAAATGTCTCAACAGATCGACCATGTCTCGCCCCATCGCACCGATATTTCATTAGTCGGGTTGTGGAACTTCTGCATCCGTCGACAAATGGCTTGCTTGAAGTGGAAGAGACAGCCCACGATTGTACTGTCGGGGAACCGGTCACCGACCGCGTTGATGAACGCCTGCTCAAAATCGCAAGTAATTGTATCGGGTTCCATACTCATCCAGGTGGCCACTTGGACGCAGTGTAGCACGTGCCAAAACCTCCACTCCGATCTGCTTGTAGTGAGAACCAACATACACGGAACGGAACAGCGTGATCCCCGGTCGCAACCCATGATGATGACGATCTGGCAGTACGAGGACGGTACGCAGAAAACGTGCCATCCACGAACAGCGAAACGTCAGTGTACGTCAGCAACCCAATGAGAGCCGGATGGCCCCAGCCCATCATACGTTCTGCGTGATTGTCACCCGCGTAGTGAAGTTGAACTGGAAAGGTTCAATCCATCACGAGTTTTAGATAGGGGCGACACTTCAACGTGACCATGGATTGAACCACCGAAATGCCCTCGCGTCATCCCACCGATCGTAAACTGCTCGCGGACTTGCTCCAAATCTGAGACGGCAACACGCTAACTTGTTGCAGCGCAGCGTATCCGTCTCTTCTGCCATTTCTTGAGTCTCGAACTGTGGCTCTCGAAGACTCGTTCTGTAACGGGGCCGCTGCCACCGTCACGTAGGCTATCTCGGAGCAGATAGAGGAAGCGCAGTCTTCGCTGAGGCCGAAGACTTGAGGCTTTTGAAGCAAATTTGACTCTGATTGAAATTAAGTTCGATCTCGCAGGATCGAACCTAAGCCGAACCTAACTGTCGACCACCCATTCGGGGGCTCGGCTCTGATTGGCTAAAACTAAGATATGTAGGGCATCTGTCCAATCACAGACTGCCGAATCACCGCTGTGGTTCCTACCTACTTTTGTAACAGGGAACACCCCGTTACACGTTCTCTCCGTCATCGTCTGATGAAATGACAATGACTTCGCCATTACTGGTGTGGGGAAACTTGATCTCGTTTACGCGTCCATCCGTCATGACGCCCAGCTTCGCTTTGCATCCGCAACGATAGAAGCTGCAGCGACATGACATCTTCCGATTGGAGCTGCGGCACTTGGTGAGCTGGAAGCCCGTCCAGTGTATCGTCATGCGGAACGTCGCGATGGCGTCTTTGTCGCTCATCGTCGCTGTCTGGGAATTTGAGGAATGAGGTGTAGATTGATCACCGCTAGTGACTCTGAGCGAAACTGAGTGTCCGTGTTACTGGTCTGTTGGTATAGGTGCCAATCTGAATTCCACAAGGACATCCATTAGTTAACATTTCCCAGCCTTCTTTTAGACAAGTAATGTGTCAAATGCTAGTGTCTCTTGGCCTGATTATTTTACGTTATTTTACGGGTCTACAGCTTGTCCGAATTTATCGGTAATATATCCATAAAACCCCTTGTTCCAATTGGAATAAGACGAGACTGGGTGCGTATATTCGCCCTTTAGAGCCCTTCTAATGCCGCCTGAGCCAATGCTCGCGCGCATGTTTCATACTTTCGCGGATCCGTTATATTCCCATGCATACAAACTCTAA
>MBAC02008813.1:0-31110 GCA_001712635.2 Nothophytophthora sp. Chile5
TCCCGACGGTCGCGTCGTCTGCCTTCCGATCGAGATCGCGAGCGCGAGTGGCGACTGCTCCGTCGTCCACGATCCTCATCAAGTCCGCGACTCCTGTCACGGCCGTAGCGATCGCCATCGTGACGTCGACTTGTTGTGGATTCGCAACGACGGTCAGTTTCTCTGTCGTGTCGGTCGCTAGAAGCTGCGGCCTTCGCCTTCGATTCCTGATCGCGTTGGCGCTCCTCTTCTTCAGCGACCGCGACGCCCACGATGTCCGCGGCCGTGAGCTGCTTTTTGCTCCTCATCTTCATGGTGTGCCACGCCACGCGCGCCGGGTCCGTAAGGTCTGCGACCTGCCAGACGCTGTGCCCACCAGCGCGTTCAACGCTGGCACGAACTTCCCCCAGTACAGCATCGGGATGAGCTCCACCTTGCCGGCGATGGCCCCCGTGGCCACCTCGTCCTGCAGCTTCGTCATGAACTCGCGTACCGAGTCAAGGAAGACGTCGGTGGTCTTGGACGACGACGCATTGACGCCCCTCGAAGCTGAAGAAGTCGGTCCAGTGATGGAGGCGGCGGCCGCTGAAGGCAGCCCTACGGCGATGAGGATGCCGCCGTCGGCGTACGTGGCTGCACGCGCGCAGAACGCCCGCACCTGACACAGCAAACCGGCTACGTCGATGGGCTCGTGCTGCGAGTGGCTGTGCCAGTGCAGCCGCGTGCCCACCACCGTCGTGCCTTGCATTTCTGCCGATCTGGATATGGTGACTGCGAAGCTCCTTATCTGAAGGTACCGTATCGTAACACCAACAATTGCAGAAAGAGCAGCAAGAAAACCCAGAAGCCACCACAATTCGTGTGGAGCCAAGGCAAGCAAGCGAGCCAAACGCTCAACAAACATGGAGAAGCTATCTCAGCCAGCAGGGAGCCAAGGACAAGAGAAGGCTGCCCGAGCATTGTTCAGCGCTTTTCTTGACTCCAAGAGCCTTTCTTGGAAGGCTGTGGCTGCTGCCCAGATTGCCGGTGCTGCTTTGCCGGAACTGGCGCCTTACGTATTGCTGGAAGGGTTTGGAGTGTTCCTGCTCAACTACGAAAGCAAAAGGGCCAAAACCTCCGAACACGTACTGGCAATTGGCGTGGCAGATAACTACCTATCGCTGGCAAAGCGATGACTGGCTCGAAGAACGTTGTGGTGATCTTTCTGAACAACAAGCCGTTCGCGCGAAGGTGCTGAAGCAATTCAGCAAGAGAGATAGGCGTCTCCAGATCGCCCAGAACCAAGTCCCCGCAGCGACATTCGACGACATGGTCAAGATGAATCGACACCTCTTCGTATGTGGCGATTGGGAGCGATTGCATGTTGGCGCAATGCTCAGTGTGCAGTGGCACATGCTAAGACGAGCGATCGACTGCTGCTGGATTCAAAAGCAACAGCTTGAGGTGGGGCCAGGTGGCGAACTGTTTATTACATTTCGACGCCTTAAGACAGCATATGTGCAGAGTATCAGTCTCTATTCTCATGCAACGCACTGGGAGCTCTTCCCCATGCAAGCTATTGCAACAGCTTTCGTCTCAGCAGAGGCCCTGTCGCCTCTGCTCTTCACTCCTCTTCAGCTTCATGACATCAAGTCCGAGCTAGCCGCTGTGGAGGCAACGGGTCAGCTCGAAGCCTCGCTGTTGGGTGCTGCCGATGATACTGCGGCGGTTCTTTTTGATGACTGGGTTGGTGATTTGATAGCGGGGCAAATTGATTCTATACCGCTCATCACCACCGATTAGTCTGCAGCAATCCACGGTGGGCCGCTGAATGCAACTGAGCAAAACGTCTGTCAGGGTACGATCCAGGCTGTGACGTTGTGCGCCCCTGTTTCTCAGAGATGCACTTGCCTCGCCCGAGCAGGCCACACTCCAACGATGTCAAGAATAGATCTTCCGATTGTACGTTGGCTTTGACGAGCTTCAAGTAAGTGCAATGTGCGTGACGCGCTTATCAACCTCTGCTTCTCTGTTCTTCACACGAACCTCGTGAACATGGAGGAGGCCGCTGGAACAGCACCAAATTTGTACATTGACAACGTTAGAGCTGTCTGCGACTCGAGTGGGTGCAGTATGGAGCTTCTCAAGCAAGCGGGGGAGATCGTTCGACTGAGTTGCTTACAAGAGATGGATAAGAGTAGGGCCGACTCAGGAAGGGGTCCCTCCGACGGAAGCGACGTGCTAAGGTTTCTTCGACACCTGGAAGCAAAGATTGATGTCCTTCAAAGCACCCTTGTATCGCTGAAGCAAGACTGCCAAAACAAGCGGCTCGTCAGGAGCTCAATACTCAACCAGATCTGCCAATGCAACGACCACTTACTCTTAGAAGCTTTGCCCGGCTGACAATCGCACCCTTCTTCTACTACTGATTAGTCGGCCAGCCTTGGGCAGTGCCATGAGGCGCGAAGAAAACTCAGACCGAGTTCAGCGGGATGGCAGCTGCGCTGGCAATCTTGAAGGTGTGATCTCCAACCTACCACATCAAAACCAAACCAGCAGACAATCTGTCAGTCCAGTTCGGCAACTGGAAGACGTCCTTTTATGAATTGAGCAACGTCTTCGCGGAAATGTTCACTCGCTATATGGCAGCAATGGGCAAAAGAAACTCACCATGCGAGCTTCCAGCGTTCGGGGCCGCTTCCGCAAGAATGAGAACTCGGCAGAATTCAGACACCTCATTCAGTGTGTTAGCAAGCAACTGACGGCAGCCGTATGCCTTGACCTGGATACGCCGCGAAGCTATCAAAAGGAGCACGCCATGTTGAAGCGGTACAGTCAATAAGCATCAGCTCCAATACCAGCAAAGAAGGCGACGCTAATGCGTGCCATCAGTACTCACGAAATACAGTTGCCTTTCGCTTCTGATGTGACTCACTCAAGCCGACTTTCTTTCTGTAGCAACACATCATTGAGAACACCAACAACCGTAGCTCGTTATCTTGCTGGGTGGCTCATAAACGTTCACAGAGTATATAACAAAAACAAGAAACCATAACATAGCATGCACTTACGGAATCGAGGTATCTCCCAGTCCTCGCTTCTAACCGGTCTTCCTGTCAGCACATTTCCGCTTCCACACCATCGCCGTGGCCTCCCGCCACCAGTCCTCCCGCAACGACCCGTCCCCATCGTCGCCGTTCTCGCCATGACCCGAACCGTCTTGCCGCCATGGAACCGTCGCCAACACCGTCGTGCTCGCCATGGCGCTTCTGGTTTCCGCCTCCTCGTCCACTCACCAGTGTGAGGATGCTTCCTGCAAAAGCGCTGGCTGCTTTGGTTTGATCCGCCATCTTCTGGGGAAATTCATGCAAAATATAGCCAATCGTATTGTCTATATTTTGCATGAATTTCCCCGTGAGATTTGATTGGCCCACTTTTGTAT
Organism: Nothophytophthora sp. Chile5; assembly: GCA_001712635.2. NCBI lineage: Eukaryota > Oomycota > Peronosporomycetes > Peronosporales > Peronosporaceae > Nothophytophthora > Nothophytophthora sp. Chile5. Next base: position 3,401 of record MBAC02008813.1, read on the forward strand.
CAAAAGATCGCCTGTGCAAAACGCAAAATCTACCGAAACTAACACCGTACCGAAATTAGTGGTGATCAGCGCGAACTTAATCTCCACACGCACCTAACGCGCCAAAATTGGCGGGAAGCCTCTTCAGCAAAAAGCCAACGCAAACCAATTGGAGAGCTCCCCGAGAGCGAGAATGGACGCAGGCGACAATGGGACGCCCCCGGCGACGCCGCCGTCCAGCCCACTGGCGCCCACACCGCGGTATCTGACTCGACAACCGCCTGCATCCCCGTCTTCCGCCTCTGCCCCCGCGATTTCGATCCCTGCGGCGTCCGTGGGGGTCGAGCATGGAGCTGGAACGCCGCTGTCCCCAATGTCCCCGACGTCAGCGCTGTCTGTGTCTGCATCGGCCGCTTCCGCATCCGCCGTGTCAGCCACAGACCTACCCGCCCGCTATGGCTTCGCGGAGATGAGTGCGTCGGTGGATGCCACCCCCACGCCACGGTATCTGGGCCGCTATGGCGCCGCCACGACGGCCAACGACGGATCCAATGGCCACGATGGAAACGACGACGAAGACGACGTCGAGGCCGAACTGCGGCGTATGGCGCAGCGGCAACTACCGCGCGGCGACTTGGGGCGACGGGAATGGCGACTGGACAGCTTCACGCCGCAGCAGGAGGCTGGGCCACACGCCATGAACGCTGGAGCGCCGTCGTCGCCGTCCAGCACCAGCAGCTCCATGGCCAGTTACCGCAGTAGCCAGACGGGGAGGCCGCCGCCGGTCCCGCAGGCGGCACTGCCGCGTCCGCCGGCGTCGCCGCCGAGTTCACCACGCTCTTCCTCGTCCGCATCGGCCTCCGCCTCCGCCTACTCGCGTCTCCAGCAGCAACAGCAGGAGGAGCAGACGTTCTCGGGCGCCGTGGTCTGGGGCACCAACATCAGCGTGTCGGAGTCCATGGAGCTCTTCCGAGCGTTTCTGCGGCAGTTCCGACTGCCCAGTAGCGGCCACCAGGAGGAGGCGCACTACCTGAAAGCGCTGCGACGACTGGCACTCACGCAGTCTCTCGTGCTGGACCTGGACACGCAGCATCTGCGCCAGTTCCTCGCCGCCCGGAAGCTCTACAACCAGCTGGTGCTGTTCCCACAAGTGCTCATCCGGATCCTGGACATGGTGGTCACGGAGGAGTATCTGGCGCTGATGGCTGGCCCCGGGTCCAACGGCCTCGAGAACGTGGCCAACATAGCGCTGCAGGTGCGGCCGTTCCACCTGCGCGAGCTGTCGCCGCTCCGGCACTTGAACCCGTCGGACATCGACCAGCTCGTGTGTCTCAAGGGGATGGTCACGCGCTGCAGCGGCGTGCTGCCCGACCTGAAGGAGGCCTTCTTCCGCTGCGCCGTGTGCCACGCGTCGACCCAAGTGGCGCTGGACCGCGGCCGCATCGAAGAGCCCACAGCCTGCGTACGCTGCGACGCGCGCATGAGCATGGAGATGCTGCATAACCGCTGCGCGTTCACGGACAAGCAGATGATCAAGATGCAGGAGACGCCCGACGCCATCCCCGAGGGCGAGACGCCCTACACGGTGCTGCTCTTCGCCTTCGACGACCTCGTGGACGGCGTGCGTCCCGGCGACAAGGTGGAAGTCACGGGCATCTACCGCGCCGTGCCGATGCGCGCCAACTCGCGACAACGCGTGGTCAAGTCCGTCTTCAAAACGTACGTGGACGTCGTGCACTTCCGGCGAGTGGACGAGCTCACGCGGCGAGAGGAGGGCGAAGATGGGCAGGACCTGGAGACTGCAGAGCAGGCGACCCAGGAGAACGAAGCGAGCGCCATCGGCCCGGCAGACATCGACGTGGAGATGGCGGACCCGACGGAGGAAGAGCAGGGCGACAACGCTAGAGCTGCCGACGCGCGGCAGGCCCGCAAGCTGGCAGCCTTTCGGCGCATCGCGGCACACCCGCGAGTGTATGAGAACCTGGCGCACTCGCTGGCGCCGTCCATCTGGGAGCTGGACGACGTGAAGAAGGGCATTCTGTGCATGCTTTTCGGCGGCACGCGGAAGGACGGCAGTCGCGGCAGCATCAACGAGGCGCACGAGGAGCTGGACCACGGCGGCGTGGCGCCCAAGCGGAAGAGCATGCGCTCCGACATGAACGTGCTGCTGTGCGGAGACCCGGGCACGTCCAAGTCGCAGCTGCTGTCGTACGTGCACAAGCTGTCGCCGCGCAGCATCTACACGTCGGGCAAAGGCAGCTCGGCGGTGGGGCTCACAGCGTCGTTGATCCGAGATATGGAGACGGGCGACCTGGTGCTGGAGTCGGGCGCCCTCGTGCTGTCCGACGAAGGCATCTGCTGCATCGACGAGTTCGACAAGATGAGCGACTCGGCGCGCTCCGTGCTGCACGAGGTCATGGAGCAGCAGACCGTGAGTATCGCCAAGGCCGGCATCATCTGCTCGCTCAACGCGCGGGCGTCCATCCTGGCGTCCGCGAACCCCATCGAGTCGCGCTACAACCCCAACAAGTCCGTGGTGGAGAACGTCAACATCCTACCCACGCTGCTGTCGCGGTTCGACCTCATCTACCTCATCCTGGACAAGCCGCAGCCCGAGTCGGACCGCAAACTGGCCAAGCACATCGTGGCGTTGTACTACGACGAAGAGACGCGAGCTCGGGTGCGGCAGCAAGCGCGCGGCAGTGGGCCTCAGCTCATCAGCATGAAGCTCCTGACCGAGTACATCGCCTACGCCAAGCGCCACGTGTACCCGACGCTGTCCAGCGAGGCCCGCGACGCGCTCATCCGCGCGTACCTGGACCTGCGACGGATGGGAGGCGCGAGCGCCGCGTCGGCCAAGAAGAACATCACCGCCACGCCACGGCAGCTCGAGTCGCTCATCCGCATCTCGGAGGCGCTGGCGAAGCTCAAGCTGTGCGAAACCGTGACGCGCCGCGACGTGGACGAGGCGCTGCGTCTCATGAACGTGGCCACGCAGCGCGCCGCCATGGATCCGCGCACAGGAACGATCGACATGGACATGATCAACACGGGCCACAGCACGCTGGAGCGGGAGGCGCTGGCGGATCTCGTGGCTGCGCTCAAGCAGATCCTGGGCGAAGCGCCCAATCAATCGCTGAGTGTGGGGGAGACCCGTCGCCACCTGGAGGAGAAGCGCCAGGCCGAGGTCAAGAGCGCCGAGTTCCAGATGGCGCTGCGCTCGCTCGAAGACGACAGCCTCGTGCAGGTCTCTCACGGCCTCATCCGCTACTTCGGCGAGCCCGCGGAGGCGACGTGACCGCCCTTTGTCAAACTGGTCGGCTAAGCAGGAACGAGCATCCCCCTCCTATTGAAATGCGAGTGTTTTTGGTGGTCGTAAGGCCCGAATCAGAAATGAAAGATCGCGAATGGCGTCGTTTGATTGGCTGTCGAAGCGCCGCCACATTTGACACGCATTTGATTGGCTACGCTTTCGCTATGGGGTTTTCCAGCAGTTGACTCGATCACCGCTGCAACTCGATGACATCGCTGCGGTTCTCCAGCTCCACGTTGCGCAGATACAAGTGCTCGGACAGGAAGCGCATGACGTGCTGCATGTCCTCGCGCGAGTCGATCATGGCGTGGGCCTTGCGCGGCCGTATTACACTCGTGAACAGCTCCACCTCCGTCTTCTTGCTGTGTCTCCTCCTGAAGCCACGCCGAGAACGTTCAGCCAGCGCCTTCGGATACACGTCGTCCAAGGCGCCAGTGACCTGCAGCATTGGCGTGACGACCGCGTCGCCGGCTTCCGCCTCGCTAATCGAGGAGTGCGGGCCAACGATAGCGCCACCGACCACCAGAATGACGCCGCCCAAACGCACATCGCGAGGCAACGTCATGGCCAGATGGAAGGCCACGCAAGCGCCTTGAGAGAAGCCGAACAGGAATAACCGAGCGTAACCCCAGGCGTAGACGTCGTGTAGCGTGTGCAGGAAGCTCCACAAGTAGTCACGTGCCTTCTGAAGGCTATTCGCCCAAACCAGCAAGGGACGTCAGCCACTGCCAGATACAGACGCCCAGTATAATCGAGGTGCAGTCCGACGAACCTACCTGTGGCTACGCTGGACGTGGGGTACGTCGGGTGGGATGACGTCGCCCTGGTCATCCAGGTCCTCCATCCACGTGAAGCCCAGGCCGAAAGGCAGCTCGACCGGCGCGCGAAGAGAGACCACCGCTGGAGATTCACGTCGTCCACACCACCATAGACCATCGTTAGCTTCCTGACACCAAACTGACAGCAACAGATTTTGAGCGGCCGCACCCGTCTGCGGGAGCGCCATCTGCGCTCCCAGTCGAGCGAAAGGCTCATACGAGTCGCCGCGGCCGTGCAAAAACACCAGCAGATTCTGTGGCGGTGAAGCGTGCTTGTCCGTTTCGACGAGCGTGAAGCGCGGCGTCCCGGGGAAAGCGGACGCGCGCAGAGCCAAGTTGCCGGCACCGTTCGCTGGCGGCGAGTGTGTCGGCTTCTGCTGCAGCTCGATGGGTCGTGACGATGATTGGGTCACCCCAGAAGCTGGCGGGGATGGAGGAGGCGGAGGAGCGCACGGAGCCCAACGCGTGCGGCCGTTGGGGGCTCGCAGGAGCGCCATCTGCGCCGCCGCATGCACGCGCACGACCTCCTCCGCCATGGCAATAGAGATGCTAAGAATATGTCGAGACGGTGTTAATTAGCACCTCGTCCGTCGATAATTATGAGCTTTTCCTCTCGCTAAATCACGGTTACTATCGTTGTTCACCCATAACTGAAAAGCAATGGTGGGTGGGTAGAGGATCCCCTCATGGGTTAAACTCTCAATCGATAACACAGACACACGCTCGATGCTGCGCCACTCGAGGCGGCTGCTGCGAGCGTTAAGCGCGCCCCGCGCGCCGTTGGGAGGCGCTGTTCGTGCTCGAGCGGTGGGGTCGGGGCGGCGCTCCTTTTCGACACCACCGAAAGACGAGGGCGAGCTGTTGGCCGCGGATAAACCACCGAAGATCGCGACCCACAATCGGTTTCGCGCGAACGACATATGGACGCCTACACTGTGGACGCGCAAGGTGGCGCCGACGCTACGCGCATTCAAGGAGCTGGAAGACCATTTGCTAGTGCCTCAAGCCTTTGTGGTACCCTGGGGCGATGCACGCTGGCCGGAGGTGGCGTGGGAGTATCCGTTAGGCATGGCGGTCAAGTGGTTGCGGAACCAGCGGCACCCCGGGAACATGTTGCCGGCTCCGGTGCTGGAGGACCTAGCGGAGATGGGGTTCATCTGGCATGTGGCGCAATTCAAATTCGACTCCATCTTCATGCCGACACTGCGGCGCTTCCACGAGATCTACGGCCATACCGATGTGCCAAATAAGTTTGTCATCGCCAGCAATGACGACCGGTGGCCAGAGATGGCGAGAGGCGTGCATCTGGGAAGGACGGTGGCAGCGATCCGGTGTGTGGGCATGTTTGCCAGTCAAGTGGCTGACTCATCGGAAGAACTGGAACGGCTGGAATTCTGCTGGAACAGCACGATCTTTGACCGCAACTGGAGAGTGAAGATCATGCCGTCGCTGGAGACCTTTCGCCGCGAGCGGGGACATTGCCTCGTGGAGCGGAGTTTTGTGGTTCCGTCCGAGTCTCCGTGGCCAAAGAAAGCATGGGGAATGGCACTCGGAAGCATCGTCTGTGTCATCCGAGCGGGCCAGTACTATACCGTCCAAGTGGCTCGAGACAAAGAGCGTTTGATCGACTTGGGCTTCGCGTGGTCTCACAGTGACGCGGTGTGGCAGGAACGCATTCTGCCGGCTTTCGTCACTTTCGCCACAAAGTTCGGCCATTGCCACGTTCGGAAACCCTTCGAGGTGCCTCGAGAAGCGCCCTGGCCCGAAAAAGCGTGGGGACTGAAGTTGGGAATCAACCTCCGAAACTTCTCAACGCGAGGCGGGTTTTTCACTCAGGTCGGACGCGACGCCGAGCGTTTGGAGAAGGTCGGGTTCCCATTGATCCTCGCGCCTGTGGCGTGGGAAAACACTGCCGCGCCGCTGTTGAGGATTTATAGCTCGCTCTTTCCGAAGCAGCAGGTTCCGAAAGATTTCGTCATTCCGTCGACGTCGCCGTGGCCGGAGAAGCGGTGGGGTGTCCGGCTGGGGATCATTGTCTCGCACAACCCCCAGTGCCTGCGTGGCGAACCGACAGAGGCGTGACGGAGACTGCGTGTGGGGCTGCGAGCATGAGCTCGATATTAAAGCTGGAGAGCTGGATGGAGTGTCGCCCTTGCTGATCGTGAATGGGATAACACTCAGGCGTTGAGTGATAAGGAAACACATAACCTTTAGAAGAGCTATTCTATCGGCCAATTCGCAGAGGCGCCCTAACGATACCGGTATGGATTTGAACGGACGCCGCATCGAGAGGGGCCAAGAGCCGCTTGATGTTGGCGGCTTTTGCTCAGCGCGACCTGAACTGCAACGGCTCATCGTTAGCAACAAGGTGTTCAGTTTCGCTCGCACCGTTTGATCGCTTTGCTGAAGTGGTTGCGTTGCAAACGGCTGTGCTCTGTTCCTACCAGCCTGTGCAGTGGATTGATACAGGGGAAGGGGACAGAGCACACTTTTCAAGATCCGATGTCAGGATTTCCCAGCAACGACCGAACTGGGTTCTGACTCCTTCGCATGGGTTTCGCAACTTTCGGCACAATCAACGTGTCATTGTAATGTTACAGTACGGAATGCTACTGTACATGTAACGGCATCGCAGTGAGGGCTGCCCCGAAGCAGCCAACGTGGGAACGTTCCGCGCCGTGCCGCATTCGTGACGGCACCGACGTTGCTCCGAATACTGCACAATTCCGCCAAAGATGCGTCTCATATCGGGCTCTGCCACCATTCCTTCTCGACGCTGGAGGGGCTCTCGTGCGGACGCTCACGCTCGGCGATCCTTGGGCGCATCGTGCTGTTGTGGCCGTTACCAATTGTCTCGCAGAAAAGGCGTGCAAATTATTCGGCGTGCGTGCTGACGTCGCTTCCTGGAATCTGGTCTTCTCTGCCCGCAACGTCAACGGAGTGGCCACGGTTGCCGGATGAGGGGCATGTGGAATAAGGGGTGGGGCGTTCTCAGACGCACAGTTTCCGCTTGAGAGGGAAATCCCGGGAAAGAGACGGGCCAAGCAGGCAAAAAAATGGCTCCGGGCGATGGACGAGCACAGCAGCGAGCGATCGCTCCGTTGTCGCGGCGAGCGCTGGTCTTGGCATCCCAGCGTCAGTGGAGGATTCGGGGCACGGAGGCCGGAAGACTCGACTGAAAGAAAGCGCCAACGAAGCAACGGGACGGAGCCGGCGACAGGAAAAGAGAAGGAAGAACGAGCTCGATCTGTCCGTCATCCGCTCCCCAACTCGTTAGACCACACCCCTGCCTCGGTAGCCGTGGTCTGCAAGTACCAAACGACCAACTCCCGCGTGCAAAACCCCATTTTGGTTATCCGGATAGCACGCATACATCGCGAACAGACCAGGACACTTCAGCGCCCGCCATCTCCCGCTTAGGTTCACGCACGCACGGCCCAGCAGCTCCGATGCGCCAGCGCGCGAGCACCAAGACGCAGCGCCGCCTCAAGCAGCAGCAGCTCCGCGACCCGTACAAGCTCACGGACGATGTGTACGCGGCGCAGCAGCAGCAGACCTTCCGTGTGGGAGGCCTCGTGACTGCGGCGGGCGTGCTGCAGCTCGCGGCGGCCGTGACGCTGAGCGGCTACGTGTTCGGAGGCGCTCTGCTCTTCTGTTTCTTGCTGATGGCGGCCCTGGGCGTCGTAGCCTTCACGCAGCTCGAGAAGCAGCCGATGCGTCATGGACTCGTGGGCCACGTCGCCCACTCGCTCCAGCGACTGCACGCGCTGCGGCGCGGCGCGCTCGACTACTCGCTGACGCTGTCGATCGCCGACAGCCAGTCGTTTGCTGATAATGCGAGCCGTGGGGCGGAACGGTTGCAGATCGCAGTGGTGCCCACTCACCCGACACCGCAGAAGGTGGTGGCGGCCATGGTGCTGGCGAGCGTCGCGCCGAGAGGGGCGATACAGCAGACGGCGACTTCGACCAGCAAGAAGTCGAAGCAGCAGAAGGCGAAACCAATGACGCAGCCATTGGCAAGACAAGCGCCTATTGCTACGCTGAAGCAGGTGGTCATGACGGAGACACTGCCGTTTCTCATGCCGCTGGAGAAGCCGAGGGCCCAGTCGGAGCCGAAGCTGCCGGTAATGCTTCGACGCCGCCCCCAGCCGGACGTAAAGCTGCCGACAGTGCTACTACCAACAGCTGAACCAAAACTGACTGTCATGCCTAGCAAGCCGCAGCCGAAACTACCGACGGTGCTGCCACCAGTTGAGCCAAAGCGACTGGCGGTGCCCTGTGAGCCGGAGCCAAAGCTACCGACAGTGCTGCCCAAACCGGAGCCGAAGCAACATCTCCCCGAGGCAGTTAAGGAGCCGTGTGTCCAGGTGACGGCGTCTGCTCCAGCCGCCGTAGAGCCGGAGCTCCCGCCCTTGTCGGTGCTTTATCCGGCGCCGACGCCGCTGGTGGAACTGGCGCGCGGTGAGCCGGCGGTGGAGCGAGAGCTCGTGGTGACGCGGAAGGTGTCGCTCTACCTGCAGCCGCAGGAACAGGAGCTCGAGTCGGAGGAGGTCGCGGAGCTGATGGAGCTGGCGGAGGTGTTCCCTCCGCTGCCGCCGACGCCGGCGCCGGAGTTTCCTCCCGTCACAACAGAGCGCAATTTCCTGTTGGACATTGCGCTGGAGCCGACCTCGACGCCGGAGGAGGCGACTGCGCTGTGCGCGTTGCCCCTCGCGGAGGTCTGCGACCCGGACCTTCGCGTGATGCTGGAGGAGCTCAGCCAGATGCGTCTGGAGATGGACGCGGCCATGGCGCTCTGCACCGCGGCGCTCCAGGGCGAAGGCGAGAAGCTCCCGGCCAGCTGGTCGCCGCCCTTGCCTCCCCTGGAGCCGGAGGTGGAGCCTTGCTGCTGATTTGGCTGCGACGACACGCACGCGCTCGCTGCAGCTACCAGGAATCCAGTTTTGATGCGAGGCACGTCCGAAGCTGTGAAGGTGGCGCGTAGTGGTGTCACGTTCTTTTGGGATTTTTATCTGGGAAAATACGACAAGAAGTAAAAACGTAAAAAAAGCAAACTAATTAGCCACGATGGCATTCGAGCCATGCTGCTGTCGCCTGCTCTCCAATCTCCCTTCGTATCATCGCTGCTATTGTGTCTATGCTATCATTACTGTCGTCGCTGGCTGAAGGCCCGCCCGCCCATCGACGTGCTGCTCACTTGTTGAGGAAGGCCATGAAGGACGAGTAGGCCCGCTCCAGGTCGAAGCTGAGCTGGCGCGCCTGCTCCTCGTCCAGCTCCTCGGACGCGCGCATGGCGTTCATAGTGCGCAGCCAGCCCTCGATCTTGTCGCGCGCCGCGAAGTCGGGCGGCAGGCCGCTGACCATCGTGAGCGAGCTCATCATCTCGCTCAGCAGCGGCTGGATCTCGTCCACGGCGCGGATGTTGAGCTTGAGCACGTCCATGAGCGTGATGAAGTTCTGCACGGTCTGCGCCACGTTCACCGAGTCCGTCTTGCGGTTCGTCGTGTTGTGCAGCACCGTGGCCGGCACACCGATGCGCACGAGGCGCTCCATCGCGCGCGGACAGTCCAGGCGATAGTCCGAGATGAAGCGCTCCATGTTCTCCAGGAACCCGCCCATTCGCAGCGCCGTCTCCGCCGTCTTGAACTGCGAGATCAGCTTCGTGCAGGCCTCGGTATACTGCTCAGAACGACGTCGTCCAATGAGGGACTGATAGAACCTCTACGGAAGCAAGCAAGCAATGCAGCAGCTCACCTCTTCTGGTGTGATGGCGTCGCGAACGTAAGCCGCTTCCAGGTGCTCCGTGGTCTTGATGATGGCGAAGAGATCCGCCAGGTCCTCGTACTTACGACGGTCCTTCGTGTCGGCCCATAGCTTGATCTCCTGCTCCAATCAGCATATAAAACACATCCAACGGTCAGAGGGAGATGGCAAAGGCGTTGCTGTCGCTGTCGTACACAACCAGAGAGCTGGATACGCACCCGGTTGAGCTGCGGAGCCGGAGGCGCCAGATACGACTGCGCAGTGGAGAGGAAGGAGGAGACAATTTGAGTCGGTGTGTGAGCGGTAAACGCCCTAAAACCCGGGGAGGAGAAGGGAGATACATGCACGTACAGAGGATGGGGACGGGTTCATCTGCGAGTTGTCGGCGTAGCCCAAGGGCGAGGCGCGGCCGGCAGCGTAGGACGAGGAGCTCATGCGTTCTTCTCCTGATGCTGGTGCTGATGAGGAACTGATATCAGATGCAGTATGATACCGGTATCGTGTTCGGAGAAAACAATTTGGAGCCCCTACAAAAATCATTAATGTGCCGCTCGTGTTGTCGGCCTTTCGTCTGCGTCGCCCATGGCGCTTCGTCTGGGTGACGAGGGTGAGTTGTCTCAGCCAAGTGGCATCGGCGGGAGTATGCATGTAGTCGTACACAATCCCGAGCACCTAGGTAGCTGTAGTGGATTCTGGGAGATCCAAGTACTTCGTATCCAGATCGGAATCATCGCAGTGCCTACCTGCATGTTGCCTTTTGGCATGCCTGTTATTCTCTTAGCATGGTCTCGAGGAGAATGCTGAGAGATTGCATCTCTATGCAGATTGGTGACCACATCAATCTCTCACTCTGTGCACGGCGCAGACCGAGTATTTCAGATACACTAGGCTACAGTTCCGTGCGGGTTTGTTAAGAAAGACGCCCAGGCTGAACTGTTGTCGATCCTCAGCAACAACAGCTACTCTTCGAGGGTTGGCAGTGGCCGACCCAGTCGGAAGGGCTTCAGCGGAGGAACCACGGGGCGCGACAGCTGGATGGTTTTGAGCTTCTCGCTCAGTTCGTCTTCTTCGGCAGTCTCTTGCTCCGGCTGCAAACTAACGACACCAGCCTCCTTCGGTTCCATCGCACCCAGCTTGTCTCTGCCGGAGCCAGCGTCCCCAGGTCGGGCCTTTGTGGGGGCGAAGGAAGGAGGGAGCGCGCTCGGTGCTGGCGGCGCAGAGCTGGACGCAGATTGCAGCACTTCGCCCGCAACTGGCATCAGCGAGGGCACGTTGTTGTTGCCGGCAGAGGGCCGAAGCTTGTGGTCGTGCTGCTCCAGCTCCCTCTCCAGCATGCTCTTGTAGATCTGCTCCGTGCGACTGTCCACGACACTGCGGTCCACGTCCTCGGGGATGGCGAAGTCCGTGGCTTCAGCATTCTTGGCGTAGAAGTTGTGCATCACTTGGCGCACCATCTCCAGCTCGCCGTTGAGCATCGTGTCGCGTTCGCTCTCGTACTTGGCGAACACGCGGTAGAGGTCGCAGGTCACGGTCTGCAGCGCCGCTCGCGTCTTACTCAGCTTCTGTTCGTTGCGCTCCAGTCGCTGCGCGGAGTCCTTGCGCCGCCTCAGCTTGGTGAGCTTGCGCTCGTACCGGTTGAACTCCAGCTTGACGCTCTTGCGGTTCGAGATCTGCGACTGCACCGACTTCATGGCGTTGATGTGGATGTCCAGAAATCGCACAGCGCCCGACAACACGGCATCCTATTCAGAGAGGTGTCAGCTCACAGCTAAAGACCTCGAATCGAGCTAGAAGGCGCACGCACCGCATTGAAAAAGTGGTTCTTGGCCTCTTTCGTCTCGTTGATGGCGCACATGGCGTGTCGGAACTTCTCGGCGTCGGCGCCTTTGCCCACGGCGTCCACACTCACCACGCACCACACGTCTGCGCCCAGACTCGCGCAGGCTGTGCAGTAAAGTGGCAGCGCCGTGGTGCGGTAGTGCTCCAGACTCTTGCGGATGTCCAGCAGCTTCTGCAGCAGCCCGAGGAACCGCTGCTCGTGCTGCTCGTACACGTCATCGGGCGACGCCAGTTGCTGCGCACACAGTACAGATCACCATGTTAGCGTCCCGACGCAAGCAGACAACAGCGCATTGGCTGGAGTTGTCCATTACCTTCCGAAAGCGACTCATCACTTGGTACTGAACTTTCCGCTTCTGCTTCTGCCATCGAAGCCGCCGGCTCTGCAGGATCGCGCGCATTCCCTGCGGCTGCTGCGACTTCATGATGCCGGCGAGGCGCTTGCCGCTTCTCCTCCGAATCTCCTCAGCTGCTCGTTGCTGGGGTAGTCGCCGTCGCGCCCTAACTGGAGATGTGGCCGCTGGATATCGCGCGGCGCAGCATATTAATATCCGTCCGCCCCACCCGCGGCATAAGACCTGAGCCAAAAATGGCTTCGTCTCGGATCGTGAAAAGTTGTCGCCGAAAACTCCCCAAATTAATCTTTTGAATTTTTGACCACGAGAGGAAGGTGATTTGACTGAGTACCATATATCCTAAGTCATGCCAAATTTGTCGCCGGGCTAGGTTCTCGGCACTCTCGTCATTTATTTGAATTATGCAACTGTCGGCAACCACCGATTGAGGCTCTCTAATTGGTCAATATTTTGTGATTGACTTAGCAGATCGAGTCTCCAGAACGCTTCGTTGTCTTGTTGCCAGCCAGCTTCCATCACTCTGCAAGCAAAGGCAAAGGAAAGCGCGCGCTCGATCCAACGGGAGGAAGGCTCGGCTCTGTGTAGCTATGGCGGACGCTCTCGGGGCGAAGAAGGCGTCGGCCGAGGCCGCGCGAAAGGTGGGGCGCAAGGCCAAGCGCCAACTGCAGAAGCAGAAGCAGAAGCTCCGCAAACAGCAGGACAAGCAGCAGGGCCACTACGCGGACCCCATGTCGCCCATCGCGTCCACGCCCATGAAGCGCCAGCGCACCAAGGCCGCCGGTGCGTGAACGGAACGCTACATGTAGATTAGGTGGCGTGTCGATCCAGATGCAAGGGCTGTACTCACCCGCTAGTCGGCCATGTTTGCTTATGTGTTCATAGAGAATAGCAAGTCCACCAAGTCGAAGCATCCGCTGTCGGCTGGCCGGGGCGACGCGAGCGTCCCCAAGGCGAAGGAGGACGAGAAATTCTTCTCGCCGCGGAAACTGGCGAACGAGTACGATGATGAAGAGGAGAAGAAGCCCAAGAGTGCGCGCTCCAGCCCCGCGACGGCCGCAGCAGCGTCGTCTCCTGCCAAGAAGAGCAAGGAAAGCGAGGGAGAGCTTTCAGCCAGCGCGAGCGCCGGAGAAGACGCCAATGACGAGCTGTTCTCTCCCGCTCTCAAACCGCCGAGGAGCTCACGTTCGCCCAGCTCGTCGCCGTCCAATGTGCGCGTGCGGCTTGACTCAGCCTTCGTGTCTGTGACCTCCTCTTCCTCGGAAAAGGTCGAGGAGGAAGTGGAGACTACCACGATCGAGAAGACCGTCACCGCTGCCGCCAAGGATGAGGAAGACGAAGACGCCGACGCCGCTGCTGCTGAGCAGGAGTTCAATCCGTAAGTGACATCTGTATGTGCATTTGAATTTGTCAGGAGGTGGTCGGTGTTGATTGACTCGTGTGGTCTGTGTAATACGGACGCTGCTGCAGCTTCTTTTTCATGAAGACTCTGCCGAAATACGAGGACATCGTGGAAGGCGAACGGCCTATCTCTCTCCCAGAGCGCTCTCGCAACGCGCCCAAGATCTGCTTGGTACACCCTCGGCCGTGCTTCTGCGTGGGTGCGATAATACCTGGTCTGCTCACGGCAAGCGTTACTGTTAGGTGCTGGATTTGGACGAGACGCTGGTGCACTGCAGCGTGGATGAAGTAGCGAACCCGCATCTGCAATTCCCGGTGAGCACTGATCGAATTGTGCGAGATAGGTCCTCACCCGTTGGCGCTGGCAGTACTGATCTCGAATGCCACACTTGCTCCTGTGCTGTTGGCCTCTGTATGATTTGCACAGGTCGTCTTCAACGGCGTAGAGTACACGGTCAACGTGAAGAAGCGCCCGCACATGGAGTATTTCCTCAAGCGCGTGTCCAAACTCTTTGAGATCGTGGTGTTTACGGCTTCGCACAAGGTGTATGCGGAGAAGCTGATGAACATGCTCGATCCTCATCGCAACCTGATCAAGTACGTGGCGCCTCTCTGACAATGTTCCTTGCGCGGAAGCGCTAGCGTCGTCAGCTTGCTGGGTTGGCTTGGGTCACTCACGCACTTGGGTTGCTGCAATATCAGATATCGTCTCTACCGCGAAGACTGCCTGGACGTTTACGGGAACTACCTGAAGGATTTGAACGTGCTAGGACGTGATCTGTCGAAGGTTTTGCTGGTGGACAACTCCCCCCATGCGTTCGGCTACCAAGTACGTGTTCATGGCGTGTTCATGGCCACATTTCAGCTGCTTCCACACGGTCCAGTGTTGTTAATTGGCGTTGTTCTGTCCAGGTGAGCAACGGTATCCCCATTGAAACTTGGTACGACGACGAAGGCGACGCCGAGCTGCTGAACCTGCTGCCGTTCCTGGAAAGCCTAGTAGACGTGGATGATGTGCGGCCGATTGTGGAAAAGCAGTTCCAGCTCCAGAAGCTCATCGACGCCGCGCCCGACGAGATCATCTAGGTGCTGCTGCGTTAAGCGCGCCGCAGCTGGGCTCGCCTTTTGCCCTCCTGTTTCTCCAGCTGACAACAAGTTGCGCCGTTTCGTACGTCGCTATGCATTCAGAGCCCACTCCTCCGTTGCCTTATTGGACCGGACTTGCGTTAGAAGCGCATGAGTTGCGGGACCTGGGTCGTGGTTTTGAGCGGGTCCCACGGAACTATAACGAAACCCCAATTGCCCATTCCCACGGACTTGAAGCTAGTCGTGTGTGGTCCACGCAGGTCGTGACGCCGTGTGCGTAAGCGGTGGATAAAACCTCATTCGTTCCCATTCACACCTGGTTTTATTCGCATTCACTTCCAGGAGTGATGGTCAGTTCAACCAAGAGGGTGCCGACCACGCACGCGCATTCAATACCGTGGGCATTCAGCATTCTGCGCGATACCGCTCATTTGTTCCTCGCCCCGCTGCTTGCCTGCCTCGATCAGGGTGGCTAAGACGTGAAGATGGTGCCGAGTGTCGCTGTGCAGGCGGCTGGCGAGACCAAAGGGGCAGGAATGAACACGACGAAGGCTGCGTTCGTCGCGGAGAGCGAAGGGGCGTACGGATATGGAGACGAGCTGGACCCCGAGGAGCGGACGACGCTGCGGGTGGATGTCATGCGCGCGAATGAGTTCCCGCAGATGAAAGGTGAGTTGACCGGAAGTTGTGTATTTCTTGTATCGGATAAGTACGGTGGATTGACTTGAATGTGGTGGTGGTGGTTGCGTTCGACGGGATGCGATAGGAAACGTGTACTTGGACCACGCAGGCGCTACTTTATACTCGAAGTCGCAGCTGGATGCTGCGTTCCAGGAGCTGACCAGCGGACTATTCGCCAACCCGCATAGCGGCATGAACAGCGCACATGTGGAGTCGACCACGGGCAGGATCGAGCGCGTGCGACGGCAGGTGCTGGCGTTTTTCTCGGCAAGCGAGGAAGAGTATGCACTCGTCTTCACATCTGGCGCGACGGCATCGCTGAAACTCGTTGGTGAGAGTTTCCCGTGGAGCGAAGACAGCACGTTCGCTCATTCGATTGACTCGCATACCAGTGTGCTCGGCATTCGAGGGTACGCAGCTGAACACGGTTCGACGACGGTCTGCGTCGGTCTGGACGAGCTCGAGGAGCTCGAGATGGAGCAAGAAACTGGCGCCTCGCCCTCCGCACCAGTGAGTACTCACTTGCCCGAGGCCTCTGACCAAGCGCCAATGAGCCTGTTCGCGTACCCGGCAGAGTGCAACTTCAGCGGCGTACGGCATCCCCTGTCTCTCGTGGACCAAGTTCGCGGTGGTCGCTGGAAGGAGAGTCCGTCCACTACATGTAAAAGCAGAGACAAATCTGCCACCAAGTGGTTTGTGCTCGTTGACGCTGCCAAGTATGTGGCAACCCAACGGCTGGATCTCTCAGTTCATCGTCCAGACTTCGTTGTGCTTTCTTTCTACAAGATGTTTGGGTATCCGACGGGATTGGGCGCACTGCTGGTGAGGAAGTCCGCACTGCCGTATTTGAAGAAAAGCTACCACGGTGGCGGAACTGTGCAAAGCATTCTGGCCAGCCGCAATTTTACTGTGCCGCGGGGAATGGACGATGGTGGTGACGACGGCGCTCGATTCGCGGATGGTACGCAGTCGTTCCTGTCGATCCTTGCGTTGCGCCACGGGATGAAGCAGCTAGAGAAGTTGGGCATGGCGAACATTGAAGCCCACACTGGCGCGCTGACCAAACTACTCTTTGCCAAGCTCTCTGCGCTGAAACATTGGAATGGCCGCTCCATTTGCGAGATCTACGGAAATCACGGCAAGACGGCCACCAGTGGGAAGAAACGCCAGGGTCCGGTTATCGCGTGCAACTTCCTTCGTCCCGATAGAAGTTTCGTGGGGTATGGAGAGTTCTACAAGCTGGCAGACATTCACAACTTCCGCTTGCGAGTAGGCTGCTTCTGCAACCCTGGTGCGTGCCAACATTATCTGCGCTTGAAGGAGTCGGATTTGCTGACAAATATTGCGGCTGGCCACGTCTGCGGCGATGACATCGACGTGGTGAATGGGTTGCCGACGGGTGCTGTTCGACTGTCGCTGGGATACATGACGACATTCGAAGATGTCATGGCGTTTGTCACGTTCGTGGCCAAGTATTTTGTGAGCTGGACAGCACCGGCGGAAGCGACCAACGTGGCCAACTGCCTATCGGTTCCACGCAGTGTATCCCGCCCGACGACCAAAGGCCCGTACCTGCGCAAGCTCACGCTGTTTCCCATCAAATCCTGTGCGGGGATGGTTGTCGATACGTGGCCCATCGGATCTCGAGGATTGCTGTATGATAGAGAGTTCGCGATCGTGGACTCGTCGACGGGAACTGCGCTGTCGCTGAAGACGACGCCGGAACTCTGTTTCTTCCACCCCGTGGTGGATCTTGGGCGTCAAACGCTCACAATCACCTTTCAGGAGCCAGGCAAAGGGAAAGAGCTGCAGCAAACGCCAGCAGGATTGTCGACGGTGCCTCAGCCTTCATCCTTCGTGATTCCGCTTCATGCAGACATCTCGACGAAGAAATCTCAGGACGAAGACAACCCTCGCAACATGCGTGTTTGCACCGGCGCCTGCAAGGGACGTGATGTGAGTGGAGACGTGTCGCGATGGTTGAGCGCGCGGCTTGAGCGTCAGTGCTCGCTGGTCCGAGTGGCTAGCGACCACCTGCGCGCTTCGTTGGCTACGCGCTCGAAGCACTCGCTCGTGAAACGTCCTTTGGCGGGTCAGGATCCGGTCGAGGGCGGCGTCGCGTGCTCCCCGAACGCGAAGCCCAGTGAGATCACACCGACAATCGGGTTCGCCAACCAGGCGCAGTATCTGCTCATCTCGAGACAAAGCATCGACCACTTCAACTCGGTGCTCCGCTCCGTCGACAGCTCGATGCTCGTGCACGAAGACGCTTTCCGCGCAAACCTCATCGTGGATGGGTGCGCAGATTCGTTTGAAGAGGATTCGTGGAAGCGCGTGCAGATCGGCGACGGCGCGTTTGACGTGTCAGGCCCATGCAATCGCTGCAGCGTCATCAACCTCGACCAGCGAACGGGGCAATTCAACAGGCGGCCGCTGCAGGTGCTGTCCAGCTACCGTCGCCAGCGCAGCACCATCTTCTTCGGCCAGTTCCTCACCGCGCGGACGTCGTCGTCTCCATCGGCGTCGGCGCCGAGCGCGGCCAGCAATGGCGTCGCGTGGTTGCGCGTGGGCGACCCCGTCCTGGTTGAAGATCCAGCAGAAGAGACAGCGCGGATGACCCTTGGTGTCGAATATCCTGTGATACCGCATATCCGCGTTTAATTCACATGCAAGCCATCAATAAACCCTGTGGAAGGCGATACCGCACCCCTGCCTGCGTGCGCGCCACACAAAGGGAGACGTGCGGGTCACCACTTGCAAGGTTTTATCGTCCCAGGCGGGAAAGAAATCGCGTGCGAGGTTATTTGCGCTGGGCGACATACATTCCCCAAGTGACCACGCACGTACCGTGCTCGTGTCTGGCGAGGTTTTGAGGTGCTTCGCGGCGCGTGGATCCCCCCGACACGCCCCGAGATCCAATCTTGTATTCCCCGTTTTGCCCACCCAGCCGCAAGCAATCCCCGAGATCCAAGAAGAGAAGATGCCGAACCCGCAAGTGTTCTTCGACATGACCGTCGGCGGCGCCCCCGCCGGCCGCATCACGTTCGAGCTGTTCGCCGACAAGGTGCCCAAGACGGCGGAGAACTTCCGCGCGCTGTGCACGGGCGAGAAGGGCGTGGGCCGCTCGGGCAAGCCGCTGCACTACAAGGGCAGCGCGTTCCACCGCGTGATCCCCAACTTCATGTGCCAGGGCGGCGACTTCACGCGCGGCAACGGCACGGGCGGCGAGTCGATCTACGGCGAGAAGTTCCCGGACGAGAACTTCCTGCTGAAGCACAAGGGCGAGGGCATCTTGTCCATGGCCAACGCCGGCCCCAACACGAACGGCTCGCAGTTCTTCATCTGCACGGTGGAGACGTCGTGGCTGGACGGCAAGCACGTGGTCTTCGGCCGCGTGGTGGACGGCATGGACATCGTGAAGGAGATCGAGCGCGTGGGTTCGCAGTCTGGCCAGACGAAGAAGCCCGTCGTGGTCGCCGACTGCGGTGAGCTCTAAGGAGAGAGAGCGTGAGAGAGAGAGAGAGAGAGAGAGAGAAGCTGTGTTATTGCGTTGTGATGAGCAGCAGCGGCGCCAGCAGTGAGCGCGTAGTTTGACCTGCTCGACTCCACGTGGACGCGCCTGCTTCACAGCAATAAGTACAAAAGATGCTTGTTTTTCCCCATGTCGGTCGCGTTCGGTTGCCGGTCTCCTTTGCCTGTTGTTGTCATTGCTCCCTGTTCTTCCTCGTTCTCTTGAGCGAAATCTTGCTCGCTTTGATACGGTGGGGTCTTGGACCTGGATGTGGGTTCGGACGAGCGGCAGCTGGCTGTTTCTCGGCATTGAGGAAGGAAAGGCGGCCACTGCTTGGGAAAGAAGAGACAAGTCCAACGTCACGCATGGAGATTCGATGACGAGTATCTTGGGCCAAACATGGCGCAGACGCAGATACGGAAGGGGGATCTGGTTCCAGTTCCGGGCTCGGGCCCGTTGCAGTCGCAGCAAGCGCATGATGCGGAGCGCAGCAGATCGTTTTGCAACGAAGGCACCAGTCTCGCGCGGTCCATGCCCGGTACCTGTAACCACATCCATGCTGGGGGATTGGCATGCAACTGCTAGCTGCACACCTGTGCATGTACAGCAACCTCGTGCTGCGGGATCCAGGGTCGTGTCCAACCTCGTTGCTTGCTTGCAGAGCTACATGTAGCTATCGGCGCCAGCTACTGCGTTTAACTCTCGGTCTTGACGCTAACAGCACTATTCCTGAGAGGCTCGCTCTTGACGACCACACCGCTGTCGCTGCTCCTGGAGACGGTCGCAGGGCTCGAGCTCTCGGTGCGCCGCTTCTTGCGCTGGGGTGGGGGAGTCGCTTCTCGAGCGGCAGCCAATTGCTGCGGCAGGTCGACGGGTGCGTCCTCCGTCAAATCGAACACCTCGCCTTCTGCTGCCGCCGCTTCAATCCGGTGGGTGATGGCTTCTTCTATGGATATGGAGCCCACAATGTCGATCTCTTCGTCGTCGGCTTCAACACCGTCGTCAACTGCCGCGACCATGCGAACCACGCGTCGGACGGGCGTGTCGAAGTCCAAGCACACATACGCGCCGTTACCGTTGCGTTCACCATCGAAGAACGACTCGTCGGCTGCAGTCACCTTCTTGGTGGCCTCATGGATGTCGTCGTACAGAGAAGCCTCCATCGTGCCTTCAGCCACGAAGCGGACCACAGACACACGGCCATTCGTCTGGCCCATACGAAGCACGCGGCCGATGGCCTGTTGCTCCAGTGTGCTGGCCTGCATGGCGCTGTACCCGACGGGGTCGAGGAAAATGACGTGCGACGCCACCTGCAAGTTGATTCCGGAGGCGCTCGTGAGTGAGTTGAGCAGCAGAACTTCGATCTCGCCCGTGTGGAACGACGCGACGTGGGACGACTTGGTCTCGCTCGATTGGTGCTGCAAGAACACGGCACATGAGATGTCTGCCAGACGAAGCGCCTTCTCAACGACGCGCAGCGCGCGGTCCCACATGGTGAAAATCACTACCTTGATCTTGGGCAGACGCCGCAGATACTGCACCAGGCTCGCGATCTTGCTGCCGTAGGGAGGCATTCTCTCAGCGCTCTCTTCTCGCGCGTCTTCCTGCTCTTTGAGCGCCACGCACTCGGTGATCTGCTGGAGCTGGTCTTCGACAATAGCGCGTGCGCGCGGGCACCGCTCGTTCAGCGTGGACTCCATGATACTGCAAAGTCGTGCAACCTGGGCCTGCGAGTCGAAGTGCTTCCGGACATAGTCTTCGACTTCACCCGCGTCGTAGAGCAGCAGTTCGGTTGGTTCTGGGATGTCATTCCCGACTTGGTAATGTCTGTACAGCATGCGGAAACCGGCTTCAGTCTCGCCGTTGTGGTTGAAAAACTGCGCTAAGCCCGACGCCACCTTATCGTCAAAGCAGTCGGCCACAGTCGAATACACGTTCAAGTGGATCTTGCGGCAAATCGCCACAGTGTTCCGCGTCGCAGCCTCCATGATATCCACTTCCTGCTTGCGTTTGGTGGCCACAGCCAGCTGCCGACTCAAGTGGTACTTCTCCTCGCGGAACGCGTCCGCGGGCGTCTTGACTTTGACCATCGCTGCTGCTATACTCCCCGACGGCCCGTTCGGCCGGCCGCCACGCTCCCGCTCGATAATCCGATCGGAAATGCCAGCGTGCACGCAGCTCTGTCGGGCGCATTTGTGCTGCTCTGACCACAGCAGCTCGGACAGCGCATCGCCATCGCTCACCGGTGTCTCCTCTGCGGGAAGAATGGTGTCCACCGTGCCTTCCTTTCCGCCAGCAGCCAACACGTCGACATCTCCCAGCGCGAATACGTCGTACTCGGTCTTGCTGGCGGCCAACACGCGCTCAATCTTGTACAGCAGCAGCTCCTTCGGATGCAGTTTGACGGGGATGTACGTCTCGTCCACCTTGATCTTGTCGGTGATAGCTTGCTGCTTCACCTGCGCACAGTTGCGCAGATAGAGTTTCCGCTTGATCTCGTCGAATGCCGGATCGTGCGCCAGCAGTCGCAGTCTTTTAAATCCCAGCAGCTGGTTGTTGGCGTACATGGAATCAGCTTTCCCCGGGAAGGGCGTGGCCGTGATGAGCCACACGTTCAAGCAGCGGTGGGTCAGCTGGATGAAGCAATCCCGCGCGTCCTTCCCCGGAAGCACCAGATCCTGAACCTCTTCAAAGATGACGCGTCTCCAGGGCTTACGTGGGAGGTGGAGCGCCGTCGCCCAAATAGGACCAGCGTAGGCCTTGTGCACGAACTTGGCAGCTTCTTCGTACTCATGGAGGGCGATCGGGTCCACGTGAAGCGGACGGCCAAGACCCCTCACCTCAAGCGGGTACACTTTTCCATGTCGATAGAAATATGCGCGTGATTTCACAGCCTCCTCGACGCCGACGAGGACCAGCGTGCGGTTGGAGATGCAGCTCTCTCCCCCCACGATCCCCATGTCGTCCACGAGCTCCATGTACTTGCGCAGTCCCACCACGACGTCGATTTCTCCGTCACGAACGAACTTCTCCACCTCGTTCCTCCACTGTTCGAGTAAGTGCGACGGCGCGATCAGCAGGTTCCCGCCGGCGGTCGGGTCTCTCGGCTCGGACGCGATCAAGGCCAGCATGGTGGCCGTCTTGCCCATGCCGATGGCGTCTGCGAGGCAGCCGCCCGTGGAGTAGTAGTCCAGCATGCCGAAGTTGAACTTGGCCACACTCTCGTCGCGCGCCTCGATCTGTAGCATGCGGTGCAGCGAGCGGCACTGGTGGCTGTACAGCGGCAGCTCCGAGCGGAAAGCGGCGGGCGTGGGCGCCTCTGGAGCGGTCAGCGGCAGGAACGGCACCTTGAACTGCACGTCCTCGCGCACGCGCGTGGCGGGGCTCGCGCCCACGAAGGCCTCGATGGACACCTGCGTGATGGACTTCCGCTTCGCTCGGCCCATTGTGCTGAGCTCTCTTGGTGTTGTGTTTCCTTTTTGGCGCGGAATACGGAGTGATGGTCTCGCGTCCACGCTTTCGCGGTCCTGCTGGATAACTTTCGCAGATAGCGTTAGGCAGCCTTGTGTTATACCGGTTGGTGCGAATGCCGGTAGTCAACCGGTAGTCAATCTGTCCAAATACCGGTGTTTGGTCAGGAGTTTTTCGTCCAAACAGAGGTTTGGACGAATGGAAAGAGGAACTACAGTTAGAGAGCGCTTCACAACACTACCGGCGGAATACCGCCTCCTTCCGGTTTTGGTGGGTAATAGAGGGTGGAGTGTGGGGCTGTGACTTGCCATCTCATTTGACAAAGTCGTTTGCGCCGGCAGCGAGCACATACCCCACCAGTCGAGCCAGTCGAGCGAGAGCGATGAGCTTCCAGGCCTTGGGGAGAGCGGTTCGGTCCCGCGGGAGCCGAGTCGCGAGCCGTCGCGCGGCGGCCGCGGCTCAGCGCGCGGTAAGCGGCGAGAGAGTGGGGCTTCTGTGGGCAGGAGTTGAGGACGAGCAAACGCTCATCCGGGTGTGTTGCGTTGGATCTGGTGGTGGTTGGTACGGCGACAGGTGGCGCGCTCGGAGATGGCGGTGAATACACAGCTGCAGACGCAGGCGACGCGCGCGTTCTCGGCGATTCGGAACGCCGCTGTGCACCAGAAGAGGTGTGTGCTTGAATTGAAGTCCCTTCTGGTTTAACAAACCAGTCTCCTTCGTTCGGCTTCTCCTTTGACGAGTTGCTAACTGGACTGATCGTGCCTTTGCTTGCGAAGTTTCCGGTCCCAGACGGCCATGGCGGCTCGCGCGTTCTCGTCTGGTAGGAGCGTGCGCGTGGTTTCTCCTGTTCGATGGGGCTCGTTGCTCATGGAACGTATTGTCCCCTCCTTGTCTCGCTGTTTCGTGAGCAGCTGCGGCGGAGCCTGTGCCCGTGCCGTCTATGGGGGACTCCATCTCGGAGGGCACGGTGGTTGAGTGGCTGAAAGGTGCGGAGCCTTCTCCCCTCTTCTAGTTGGCGCCTGAGCAACTACTAACGACGGAGTGATGCTGCAGCCCCGGGTGACTTCGTGGACACGGACGAAGTGGTGGTGGTCCTGGAGACCGACAAGGTGAGCGTGGACGTGCGCGCGCCCTTCTCGGGCGTCTTGGAGGCGCAGCTGGCCCAGATCGACGACAATGTGCTGGTGGGCGCCCCGCTGTTCAGCGTGGTGAAGCAGGCCGCTGGCAGCGCCCCAGCTGCCGCGGCGGCCCCGGCTCCGAGTGCTCCAGCTGACACGGCTGCGGCGGATGCGGTGGCCATTGGAGAAGACCTGGAGACCATCAACGTGCCGTCCATGGGCGATTCCATCTCAGAAGGCACGGTGGTGACCATGCTGAAGCGTACGTCCCTGCCTTTATGGCCGAACATGGGTAGCACGAAGGGAGGAACTGCCACTGATTGTCACGTTCGATGACTGATAGAGATTGGAGACTACGTGCGTGCTGATGAGCCGGTGCTGATCGTGGAAACCGACAAGGTGCGTCGTGTCGGCCTGGCTTAACCTTCGACCTTCGGTCCGACGACCTACATGCTGAGTACTAAGATGACAACGATATGTGCTGCGTGCTGCGTGCTGCGCCTTAGGTGAGCGTGGATGTGAACGCCCCCGTGTCCGGGAAGCTCACGAGCGTGCTGGCGAAGCTGGAGGAGGTCGTGCAAGTGGGTTCTCCGCTCTTCGTGATCGACAAGGCGGCCCCAGCTCCTGCTGCGGCTGCTGCTGTCGCTGCTCCGGGCGCCCCTGCTGCTGCGAAGGCTGCCACCTCGATGCCGACACCGACGCCCGCGAAGGCTGCTTCGCCTGCGCCCGCGGCACCAGCTAGCACGCCCTCGGCGCCTGCTACTGGCCGATTCAACCGGAACGAGACGCGCGTGCAGATGAGCGCGCTGAAGGTCCGCATGTCGCAGCGGCTGAAGGACACGCAGAACAGCGCGGCCATGCTGTCCACCTTCCAGGAGTGCGACCTGGGCAACCTCATCGCGCTGCGTGAGGAGCTGGGCGACAGCTTCGAGAAGACCCACGGCGTGAAGCTGGGCATCATGTCGTCGTTCCTCAAGGCCAGCGCGCAGGCGCTGCAGCGCATCCCCGCGGCGAACTCCAGTACGTGTCCTTTGGCGTCCTTCGTGGTCGCTTTCCGGAACGCAGTGCTGACGCTGTACTTGGTTTGGGTTGCGTGTTGTAGGCATTGATATGGACGCCAAGGAGATCGTGTACAACGACTTCGTGGACATCAACGTGGCTGTGGCCTCGGAGCGTGGGTGAGTGCTCGCATCCCGCAGCTTGACGCGTGGATCTCTTCCTCTGGACTGGACGTGTGCTGACTGGTTGGTTGCTTTGGCGTCTGACAGCGTGGTGATGCCGGTGATCCGCAACGTGGAGAAGCTGAGCGTGGCGGACATCGAGCAGACGCTGGCCACACTGGGCGAGCAGGCCCGCGACGGCTCGCTGGCGCTGGAGGACCTGGCGGGTGGCACCTTCACGGTGTCCAACAGCGGCGTGAACGGCTCGCTCCTCAGCACGTCCATGCTGGCGTCGCCGCAGTCGGCCATCCTGGGCATCCACGGCGTCAAGATGCGTCCGGCGGTGCACGACGGCCAGGTGTCGGCGCGCCCCATGATGTTCCTGTCGCTGACGTACGACCACCGCATCATCGACGGCCGGGAAGGCGTGACGCTGCTCAAGAGCATCGCGGACTCCATCAGCGACCCGCGTCGCCTGATCCTGGACTTGTAGAGACGGCAGCGGAACGGAAGTGCGACGAGAGAAGCAGCGGCGGCACCCGCTGCACAGGGGAGAAGAAGCGACGGTGAGAAGCATCGAAAGGAAAAGAAACAGATGGAGAGCACGCTCGTAAAGGGAGGCCTCATCAATACAGCACGCGCCCAAGTTGTGTCCATGAGGCTGTTGGTGGTGGTTGAAGGCATGGAGGAACTGCTGTATACATTGTAGTGTATACTTGTATACTGCAGTCGAATAGCGGAAGACAATTATTGTAATTGGTGTTTTCGATTACGTTATTGAGCAACACAATAATAGATAGCCTTCGCCGCGAACACAATACGCCGCGTATACTTCACCATGTAAACTGTACACGGACTCAGCCACAGGAACAGGAACAGGAACAACATCCCCAACATCGCGCCATGCCGCTCATGCCCGGATCGCCGCGACCGGGCACGCCGACGCCGCAGGAGCAGGACGACGGCGTGTACCGGTCGCTGTTCCAGCAGCCGCTGGTGGAGATCCCTCCCGCGGCGCCGTCCTATGCGTGGTTCGAGTTCTTGCTGCACCCGGAGGCGCTGCAGAAGCACGTGCGTCTCCCTCTCCATCGTCGCGCCCCTCGCTGGCTAATTGCCTGACGCTGCGTTTACGTTACTGATGCCTTCTTCGTGTCTGTAGCTGGCGACACTGCGTCATCAGAAGGCGAACGGCGTGCACAGTGCCACGTCAGCCATCGAGTTGGTGCGCGAGTTCCTGGACCAAGCGCAACTGGTGGCGGACGAAGGAAACGTCCGTAACAAACGCTACAGCGCGCTGCTGCTGGTGGCGGCGCAGGTGGCACTGCAGATGCAGCTGCCGCTGTCCGCCATCGAGCAGGCGCTGCCTCTGCACTTCCAGCGCCTGCTGCTGGACGGCATCGTGGACTTCGCCGAGCAGCCCGTGAGCGCGCGCAACGAGTTCACGCGCGACCTGAGGCTGGCGCCCTACGAGGCGCACGTGCTGCACAACCGCTGGACGCTGCGTGCGATCGTGAGCCAGTCGCAGAACGGATACCTAACGTGCAGCACTCGCGGCGAGGGCGAGGATCTCTCGGCCACGTACCAGGTGGCGCTCGGCGACCTGATGACCAGCCACTTGCAGATCGCGCAGAACATTCAAGCCATCCTGATGAACGAAGAGAGGCAGAAACTTCCCGCTCAGACTCAGTTAGACGCCTTCTACGACCTGGGGCTGTACTTCTTCAGCTTCAATGGGTTTGAGAAGGCCTACACCTGCTTCAGTCGCGCCCTCGAGCTGGCGGAAGATGGCGAGGAGGACGGTGGTGGGGACATCCAGGGGACGACAAAGCTATCCACAAATGAACGCGCCAATCTGGAAGGGTACCTGGCAGCGTGCGAAGCCGTGCTGGAAGCGCAGTCCTTGAACGAAGGTCCGGCGGTGCTCAAGACGCCGAAATTGCAGGTGGAGATGGCCTGGGAGGCCCGAGATTGGGACAAGGTGGTGCAGCTATTGGAGAGCGACATGGTCGCCCCGCAGCTGACGCGCTTGCCTCAAGGCTATCGCACGGCGTTGGAGCAACAGGCGCTCCGTCTTCTGCGATCCAGCAGCAACAACTGCATGGAGGACGATCCGCACCTCGCGGTGCCCACCATTCGGCTCTTCTACAAACGGGTCGCGATGGGGAACGCGATGCTGTTCCAGCTGCTTCAGGGGGGCGAGGAGGAGGAGGCCACCACTCTGGAGATCTGCGTCTGCACGAGTGTTCGGCTGCTTCAAGACGAGGTTTTCCACTCGGTAGCTCACGATGCCGGCGATGACAAGGAAGCGGAGAAGCGATTTTCAGTATTGGCGCGGTTTGTGCTGGTGCTCAGCAGCTTCGCTTTCGCGAATGCACCGGACGACGGCGTCAAGGCGCGGATTAAGACCTTTGTGGTGCAACTACTGCGCCACTTTCCCTGTATGGCGGCTCTTCCTGGCGCTTCGGAGCTGCTGAGACGCATTGGAGGGCTTCGACCTGCCGACGACTTGTCGGCGATACCTCTTGCCGAGAGTCTGGGGAGTTTGTTGAGTGTGGAAAGGCACCTGCGTGATGCTGTGGCGAAGCAGCGCGCACACTTCCGATCCTTGGCTGATGTGGGCGGCATCTTCGCATTCCGCAGTGCAAAGGACAAGGACGCCTTCGTGGCTGCGCTGCATGAAGAGGTGCTTGGAATCGCCAAAAGCGGCGAAATGGGCCGGGAAGGTGACGACGAGGAGGGAAAGCGCAATGATGAAAGCGGTGGTAGCAGCTTGTCGTCAAGGAATCTGCTCACGTTTTGCGCTGCGAACAATTGCTGGGAACTTCTGGAGCAGTGCAGGGCTGTGGTGCCTGCGTCCTCGCGACTTGGCTGCGACCTGGAGTTCGCGGTGGCGTGTGGTGCATTGACTCAGTTCTTGTCGTCGCTGGCGAGTTCCTCCCTGCCAGCTGCCGCTCTCTCCAATATGAAGAGCTCAAATGCTGGGGGCGGGTCGTCTCCAGCGCCTGGAAGCGAGAAAGTCGAGTTCTCGATTGCAGCCAGCAACAAATTCATGGCTGAGATCTTGCTCAAGTGGCGCGAGCTGCTGAGTGTGGTCCGTAGCGACTCGGCGGTTAACGCTGAAGACGAGAAAGAGGTTGAGGGGGAGGTGGCGAAGTCGCTGCTTGACCTGCCTCTGTGGATCGTAGAGACGCTCGTCTGCATTTCTGCGGGGCTCCTT
>MBAC02008814.1:0-24875 GCA_001712635.2 Nothophytophthora sp. Chile5
CGCTGCCGTACGAGCTCTTCTGGAACGCGAAGAAGGGGCTGGAGGGCTACCACTCGTTCCCGGTCTACGAGCCGAAGGAGGCGGAGAGTGAACAGAAGCCGTAAGCTATCGGTCCACTGCGACCTGCAGCGATAACATGTAGCAAGAGCAACATAATTGAAGAGTTGATCTGGTTCTTCTACCCGATCGTTTGCATGAGGAAACGGTCATCCGGCTTCGACGTTGATTCCTTTTCTTTGAGCCGATCGATTCCTGCATTCATAAGACTGGTTAAAAATACTCTGCTGGAAATAAGGGCGATCATGAAGCGCACTTCCTGCTTTCGCCTTCCAGACAGCTCACTCAACGCATCTTCAGGCACCGCTCCATGACTCGAGTGCCAGCTTGGAGCTCCTGCAACCGCGTGCTGGACGAACGGTGGCACGAGTCGCAACTGCAAGCACACCGCGAGCGTCTCGAGTTCATCCAGTCGGCCAATTCGGTGTCTGCCGAGGCCTTTTCCTCGGCTCTCGCTGCTTCCGCGTATCCTCACCGCATCCACGCAAGCAGCGCCAGCTCCAACCCCGTGAAGATTATTCCGCGGTCGAAGTCTCCCGCGGTCAAATCGCGCCAGGCACAGATTGGTCGAGACAATCTGCTGCTGATCAAGAAGATCATCGCGTTGGACAACAAAACGACCACCCCCTCAATGGCATCCACAAGGAAGCGGGTGAGCGGCGCGTCTAGAAAGCGGCACTCAAGGACGGGCGTTCGCGTCGCCACTGGCAATCATGACCGGAACACGATCGTGGTGCCCAAGGCGGCACATTCCAACCACGAATGCCTTCACCCTCCGCCCGAGGTTCCACATTCGGCGGCCAGCCATGCCCTCTTCACGCGTGGATCGGCCACCATGAAGAACAATTTCTCCGAGCAGAACACGCCCACGATGCAGCACGCATCCAACTCGTCATCAGCAGCGGCGCGGATCCGGTCGCGAGCGCAGGCGAAGATTCTTGACGAGAACAAGAAGATACTCCAGCGAATTCTGACCGCGCGGACGACAGTAAGCCGATCCACGTGGCGCCAACACGAAGAGGAGCACAACAAACTGCTCAACGCCATCTCGAAGCACCCTTCGACCCCCAATCTCCAACAGCAGCAGCAGCAACGGAGGACGCTGCGAGATTCCCAAAGCCAGTCGAGTTGCGAGTTCGAGTTTTCAGCATGCAGCGGCGGCAATTCCTTCGTCCGAGTTGATCCGATCAGTCATCTAGTGCCGAAGCGAAAGTGCCGCCCACACTCGGCATCACAAAGAACGGCAAGAGCGCGAGCGGTGACAGAAGCTTCGTATCCTGTACCTCTTCATTCTTCGCGGCGAAGCGAAAGCAGCGAATCAGTCGTCACGCGAATGCGCAGGATGACCTTCGAACACCAAGCTGATGAGGACGACGTCGCCCCATTTTGATCCCCACGGGCACAAACTACTGCGGACATGCTCAAATGAATTCCCTCAGGAGATAAGTTTTGTTACCGGCACCTCAGATTTCTTCTCCAGTGTGTTCCTTCTTCTCATCAACGTGTTCCCTTGGTGCCTATTTCTTCGGAACTGTGCAACACCCCAGCACTCACTGCTTCTATAGTTCCACACCGCCTTCCCACTCGCTGGGACACATGCGCTGAAAGGTGAGTTTGATCGGGGTCTGCCCCGCAAGCTTCGCGAAGAACTTGGTCAGAACGCTGCCTGAGCCCTCCAACCCGAGCTCCGAGACGTAGGTTGAGCCGATTTTAATGAGCACGTCACCCACGTGCACGTCGCGGAAGCTCTTGCAGGTGCTGCGGTCCGTGTTGAGCAACATGCGCAGAAAGAGCTGAGGCTCCTGGTTGCTGTCGTCAAACTCGAACTCATTCTCTTCGGTGTGCACGCGCTGCAACGAGAATGCAAATTCGCCCGTCTTCCACACGACCTCGTAGAAGCACAATGGATCCATCACGAACGTCGCCGGACCGCTAGATAGGCCAGAGAGAACGCCAATCGACGGTGGTAGCTGCTTCTTCAAATCCATAGGTGCTCTGGCGCGCGAGCGACGGATGTAACCAGAGCTTGCAGTTGTTGGCGCGGGTGGTGCAACTCCGTTAGAGCGCGAGTGACTCATCGAAGAACGGCCAGTTGTTGCAGGAATTGGATTGCGCGTGGTTCCACGGGAGCGCGGGAAGGCACTAGATGCCGGTGTGTACGACGTTGGTGCCGGGGCATACTTGGGAGAAGCTTTCCCGTTTGCCGACGATACCGGAGACACGTCCGCAAACGAGCTGCTGCTACGCCCAAGCGCCAGGAAAGCCAGATCCCGGGCCGTGATTTTTGGCGATGACGCGACTTCTTCCTCGATCTGAGGCAGTTCCGATGCCGGAGGTGACGGCGGGATTTCTTCGATATGGGGAAACTGGTCGGCGCTTTCTGCTTCGTACGAATCTGGAGACGAGGTATCGTCGTTGTCGACTTGCCCTGCCTCCACCTCGTCGGTGGCTTCCTCCTCCTCTTCGTCCACCGGTGCGAAAGAGTCGAAATCCGAAGTTGCTGACGACAGGTATCCCAGCTCGGAGTTCACGTCGAAATCCGAAAAGTCGTGCACGTCGCTCTCATCAGACTCGAGGTCTGAGGTATCCTCCTCATCTTCGAACATCTTGACCGGCTCACCAGCTTCTGGACCTGGTAAGGGTGACGTGGGTTCGAAAAGGTTTTCGTTGTCTTCGTCTGAGGACAGACCCTGATCTGCAGCTGTAGACTCTGGCTCTGCTTTGTCATCAATGTTTTCCTCTGGCTGCGTTGATGCGGGCGGAGTGGGGTGCTCAGGCGCGGAACTGCGGCGACGCGGCACCATGTCATCAAAAGCCGACACCTTGATATCCGACTTTGGCGGTGGATTGGTCAACGAGCTTCGACGCGGGCGCCCTGCCGGGGATTCAGGGATGGCTTGCGCAACTTCTTCGTAAGCCGAAAGTTTGATTGCCGAGCTCGGAGGGTTTTCAATCGACGCTGCACGTCGTCCACGCGGAGTCGCGGCAATAGGCGACGAAGGGCCGACTCCCTGAGCAAGAGCGTTGTTGTTCTCGACATCATGCTTGTGGTGACGGCGACGCTGCTCCTGCAGCTGCCGATGAGCAATCTCGCGCTCCCTTTGCTGTTGGCGACGCTTTTTTTCCGCTTCGCTCTCGCGCTCGCGCTCGAGTTTCGCTTTCGCCTTCGGTGCACTCGCCTCTGGTTCATGCCCTTCAAAACGAACGCGCGAACTTGGCGGTCGCGGAAGGCCCGAGCGCATGGCTGACGGAGGTCCATTCATCATCATGCCTGCGTTGGAGCTCATTGGCACACGGTGCCTTTTCTTGTCTTCGTCGCGAGTATGGTGCTGCTCCCGATGAACAGTCTGCTGTTGCTGGTAGTAAGCTGATGGCTTGGATGATGGTGGGACTTTGCCGCTCTTGATGTGATGTTCGCGGCCCACAGTCGATGACCCAGTCATTGGCGGGCGCGAACTGGAGTATACGAGGAATGGCGTCGACATGGGCGGAGGACCACCATTCAGCGGGTCAGCCTCCGACTGGTTGCTGTGCGAGTACTTCGAGCGACTTTGGTATTGCTGCTGTGCGTACTTGGATGCATCCGGGTATCTGGAGTGGTGACGCGATGATGGCGCGTAGTTCGACGGGGGCGGCCGACGACTGGTGCTGGGAGGTACACCCTGTCGACTCGGAGGCGGCTGGCGTGCCGTGGACGGCGGCGGAGCAAACGAGCTGGAGCTGTGGTAGTTCTTGGACGCAGTCGCCGGCATGTCCTCCACATAGACACTCTTGACGGGCGGTCTATTGAGCATGCTGCCATACTCCGAGGACGGAATGTACCGCGATGACACGCTGCTGCTGGAACCTTGACTGCCGTTCAGCGTCGCATTACGCGCCAGCCGCCGCTGCGCGCGCTCCAGCTTCGAGCGGATCTGGTCCATCATGGCGCGCTCTGCCGTCAGCGGAGGTTCTCCGCCAGACGCGGCGCCACTGCGATGCGAGGACGGTGGGACGCCATACTGACTCCTGCTGCTAGCTGTCGCTCGCGCAGAGTACATCGCAGCAGCCTGCTATGCTAGTGTTCCAGTCGAATTCAACAAAGACGTCGCCGTTTCGAGCCGAATCTAGCAGGAAAACAGAAGAATACAAGACCTCAACGCTTTGCCGTCCGTGTCGCTCCGCTTCTTCGCCGTTCGAGTTCTGCTCGCTACCGCGTGCTGGCCGCCTGGAGCCTTGAAGTTCTCGCTTCTCTCTCTCTCTTCGGCGCCTGCTCCTCCTTCGCCCAAGTGTCTTCACGCTCTTCTGCGTCGCTGCCTTCGGATGCGGGGCTGGAGGGAAATGCGCGAGTGCGGGGGAGTGCGCGCACCCGCGCTCTCTGCCGCGCGCCAAAGGGAAACCTTTGCGACCATCACTCCGGTGCTTCTTCACTGACCCAAAGTGGGCGAGACTCTCTGCCGGTTTCGTCGGGTTGGGTGTCATGCTGAGGGTAACGGCCCAAAAGTGCAACGGAGATGCGGCTCGCCTGTGGCTTGGCTTGCAGTTGTGGAATAGGCGACGAAGGCGAGTTCTCAAAAGACGGTAGACTGTGTCTGCACGCTGTTGTTTCTCCTACCGAGGAGCTCACAAGACGGATTGTCTCACCTTGTTGTCATCTTACTCGCACAAATTACGCCGCGTTTTGTCTTTCAACTGTCGAGCCGCTGCCTCGACTTGCGATGTGTAATGCGTCTGCTGCGACAGCTTGGCCACGAAGCTGCAGTTTCTCGAGGAAACATCGAGAAGGAGCTGCGTGTCGTCTCGCCGGAGCGGTGCGAGAAGCAGGTGCATCAAATCCCTGCCATATCAATATCAGGGACCCACGTTGGCTCGGGAACTTTCGTCGGAATGCGGACGAAGTTACTCACATGCGGGTCATACGTGCGCTCCTGTGACAAGTGTGTTGGGTCCTCTTTCCTGTCGGGTGCAACACGCAGGTCGCCGCGATAAGGAGCTGGTGGATACCGCAAGAGACCAAAAATCCAACGATCTTCGGTCTCTTGTATCATGTGCATGTGGCCATACTGCAATGATGTATCGGTCGAAGTGGCTGCGCCTCTCGTGCTCACGCGAAATGCTGTGGATTGATCGAAAGCTCAATTGGCTCAGATTGGCCCATCGATCTGCTGGAAAGCGAGCTGCCCATGCATCGGAGGTGCCTTTCCTATTGTACTGGCAGGTGGACGCCGCTTACTTCAATTGTGGTACGGACAAGTCGCTTTTCTTATTTGCCAGTCCCGTCCTGGTTTGCTTCGCCTCCGATTCTCCTTTCGCCCTCACTGGCATTTGCTGCAGCACAACGGATTGAAGAAGATGCGTTGTGTTGGTCTGCTGCTGGCTCTGGTATTGTACCAAGTGCACGGCGACGGTGAAGTGACCAGTCCCTCGTTTTCTCCACACGAGACCACGCACCTCTATCAGAAGGCGTCACCATGCTCACAGAGCACGGCATTTCGTTCGAAGACCGAAGACGCGCTGGGAGTGATGGCGACAAAGGTGCGTCGCAGGCGCTTGAGCTCCCGGGGCGAATTGGTTGGAGACTGGGTGATTTCCGCGGTCCAAGCGGTCCAAGGCTATTTCCTCGACAAGGTTGGAGGCAGCAAGAGCGCGAGCCGCAGCGAAGACGAAGCTGCTTACGGCGACTAAGAGGTGGCACCACAGTTTAACGAGAAAGACGCGCGACGTGCAAATCATCCGAGCCATTCGACCAGATCCCAGCAGCCTCGGTCAGCTCTTCGAACGCTGCTAGCTAGCCTAGCCGCAGATGCAGCTCCTGAGTGCGTATTGCCTCTTCAAAACAACCCAATATCCATGTAGCTGACATGAACAAGACGATGAAGCGCACGACAAGAGAAACGTCCTGGAGCGTGCAATTAACCCGAACGGCATTAGTGATAGTGATACGTACGTAAGTTCGTGAGGCGCTTCCGTCCGCAAGTGGGGAAAGGCCGGCGCTTAATACTCGAACGCCCACGAATTCTTCTCCAGGTAGTCCTGAATGGCGGAGCGGAGCGACGCGTTGGGTCGCAGCATGTCCGGCGTCAGGCGCTTGCGGGTCAGCGGATCGACGGGTCCGTTGTGTCGCAGATGCTCCTCCAAGCAGCGCCGCTCGTATCTGCAGCAGCACAGTAGGACACATGCACCCGTCAGCAAGTGAGTTAAAGCAACCGTCGTTCGTCAGACTCTCAGCCAGCAAAGAGGCGACGTACGAGACGCCGTTGGGGGTGACGACGGGGTCGTGCATGATCTCCATGCTCACGGGGCATATGAAGTAGTCCGGCACCTCGCCAGGGTACATGTCTTTCTCGAAGGTGGCGGACATGTGCTCCACATAAGCCATGAGCGCATCCACCTCTTCGGCGCCAGAACGTTGCATTCGACCATTCATCGGCGCGTCTGCTTGCCGCGCCTGCGCCTCGAACAACTCCGCCGTCTGTCGGGCACCGAAGAGCTGGTTCAACTGGAGCTTCACTTTTTCGTGACGCGCGATGCGCTGCTGCTGGCGGTGGTGCCACTGGCGCTTCTTCACGCGACGCAGCTCCGCCACGATATCGTCCTGGAAGGAGCGCGACTTCTTCGTCTTCTCGGCGCTGCTCAGCGCCGTCTGTAGCGCCAGCACCGCCTCGTCGAAGGCCAGCAGGTTCATGTGGCTGGTGCCCAGCAGGTAGCTCGCCTTCGTGTTGAGCGCGTCGTGCTTGAGCGCCTGCTCGCAGTCATAGCGGCAGTTGGGCCAGTGCTCCAACTGGGCAGAACCCGCAGACCATACACTGGCTTTAGCGACGGAATAGACGCTCACCGCATTGCAAATCCGCCGCGCCTCACCTTGGAATAGCAAAGAGCGCGGTTGGAGTAGTACACCGACTGCCCAGGAGCCAGCACCTGTCCCCCAAAGCAGCAACAAGTCAGTCCAAGGCGCCGACACACAGCTCTAGTGCAGCCAAAACGGGGTCGACAGCAGCCGGAGAGGCGACGTACGATGGCCTCGGTGTACATGTCGATGGCGGCGCGGAACTTGCCCTTCTGGAAGCACTGGTTTCCGCGCAGCTTGAGCTGCTCCGCACGGTCGGCGTCTGCCGCGGCCGCCATTGCTTGCTCCCTTCTCAGCT
Source organism: Nothophytophthora sp. Chile5 (assembly GCA_001712635.2). Taxonomy (NCBI): domain Eukaryota; phylum Oomycota; class Peronosporomycetes; order Peronosporales; family Peronosporaceae; genus Nothophytophthora; species Nothophytophthora sp. Chile5. The sequence continues at coordinate 7,182 of MBAC02008814.1, forward strand.
TCTTGCGCTTTGGCTTTGGCTTCGACACGCCAAAGCAGGAAAGAAGAATACATTCTGGGTAGTTTCAGCCAATGAGAATAGGTGATGAAAAGACGACAACCAATCAAGCAACGTTGATGGAGTGGGAGAGTTGACGCAATCAGCGGGTGAGCGATCCTACCGTCGACAGCCAGAATACAGAACTGTTGTTTACAGTTGACGAGATGGCTGCTCTCTATCTGTAGGCAACTCTGCATCATTGGAATCAGTCTGGATTAAAATCTGATCCTACCTGATTCCAAGATGTTGGTGTTGACCACACAGCGTAACGACATAGCCGATGAACTTCAACATTAACTTCTGCCTTTCGTTAGCTCATCCAATGGTCGAAGCTTTGCCCTCACTGTTTCCGGATTTCATTGATCGACTGGGCCACCTTTCTGACTCGTTCGCTTGATTCTGCTCTCTGAACCGCTGGCGTTCTGCGTCGAATTCCACAGGAACTTGAAGCTCGTCGGCTCGCGACAGAAGGCTCGGCCAAAGCGTGAGGCCAGAAGTGGGCAAGGCAAGTTCGTCGGTCTTTTGTGTGTATGTTCATGTGCTTTGTGGTAGTTATGTCCAATTTCGAATTCTAGGCCTATTTACTGTACAGATCAGGTCAGGCAGGCAAATGTACCGCCGGCGCCTTCAAGCTCTCACACCCGCATCTCGAAGTAGCTCGGGCTGCGACTGGTCGACGACTCCACCTTGATAGCCGCCGTGGTTGCTGTGGATTCGGTCGAGGTCTTTGCGCCAAGCGAGGCTTTGGCGGCTGCTGTCAGGCTGTAGTGAAGACGGCAGAGACCTTTGATTTGGCCGTTCTTATGGCAGTCGGGCAGACGGCAGAGTCTGGCGCCGCCGTGCAACTTGCAGAGTCCCTTGGACTGCGCCGACTTCTGACAGCCGCCCACAGAGCAGCGACGCCCGCCGCCGTGTGCGATGCAGTGGCCTCCGCCCTGGTCGCTGATCTCACACCCGGGGGTTGTGCATCGTCGGCCGCCGCCATGGGCTTTGCATAGGCCACGCGAGCGGATGCCCTTGGTGCAGCCAACCATGCGGCAGATGCGGGAGGCGGGTTTCTTCTTTTGCAAGCGAGCGGGTCGGCTGGTCCGACGACAGACGCGGCGGCCAGCGGCAGTGGGCGAAGTGAACAGCATGGGCGTGTGGTGGCCGCTGAAGCCGTTGAGGCCGGTGTATGTGCGCGACTTGGGGTCGTTCGTGAGCGGGAAGAAGGCCATGTTGCGGGCTCCAGACAAGTTGGTCGTCGGGTAGGTCGGCACGCGCACAGCCGCCGCCATGTTGGGCGAGATGGAGCCAAGGGTCATGGGAGGGACGGTGCCAGTGCGCTGTGTGAGCTGTGGGGTTGTGGGCGTTGACGTCGTAGACTTGAAATGGTGGGCTGAGTTGAGCAGCATAAAGCCCCTGGAAGGGCTGTTGGTCGCGAAGAGCCCCGGGTCTTCCGGTTCCGGCGACATAATATCCTGGAAAATCTCGTCCAGCATGTCGTCGTCGCTCAGGGCCTGGTTGATTGTGGTGTCGCCTGATGAGTGGACGGGTGAGGTGTAATCACACAGGATTGCGGGTCGTGGCGCTGAGTGCTGCTGCTGATAGTGACTGCTGCTGGCTGTACGTGCGTCCGCTTGGAACAGCATCATGGTGAATTCCTCATGGGAGGGAGACGCGCGGTGTCTCCAGTCGGCAGGTGCGGCAGTGTGAGACATAGTGAACTACCCTTACTGTCTTTCAGAGGGTTCGTTGACTTCCAGGATCGGCGGATCGGGATCCGATGAGCTTGAACGTCGGCAAGTCTTGCTGGCTGATGATGGGGCTTATTCCTTAGACAGTCGAATTGTAAGTGAGCACAATTGGGGCGAGCGCTGGGGAATCGTGCCGAGGGGAGCGAGGGAGGCCAGACGCTGAGGTGCTCGTTCTATGGGGTGCAAAGGGCGTGGGGTGCGTCCCGAACGGAGATGTGCGGCAGTGGGAGACCTTTAGGAGCCGCCGAGTAGCCTATGGAGGCGCAGAATACACTCCGGAGCATGTCGCTCCGCAGTGACGCCAGACGCCCGACTTTTTATTGTTTTCTATTATTGTTTTTCTATTTTATTTTCGTGGCGGTTTTGTTTTCGAACTTCTCAAGAAATACTTCGAAATTGACAGACAGCAAGAAAGATAATCCCCATTCGAAGCAACATATGAAAGAAACGGCTCAAGTGCTTCTATAAAATAAAAGACAAATACCACGCAAAAAGGACGCTCTTTCAAAGGGCGACCAACCAGATGGGAGTATTTTTTCTTCTTCTTCCAATTTGCAAATCACAAGCCAGCACTTGGCACGATGGCAGATTGGAAAGGGTGCCAAATGGGGTAATGCAGGTGGTTCGCTGTGGATTGTAGTCATTCGACCAGGCCGCACTCAGCTAGCCAGTATGAGCTGGCCAAATTCAACCACCAACCTGGTCTTGTTGTGGACTGAACTGCTTTTGGGTTCATAAACAAACGATTATACGCATGCAAGTGATCAAGCGATCATAATGCTTCGTTGCAGACTGTAACTGCATCATAAACATCATTTTTTTATTGGACCGGCAGTGCCTTACGCTCCCCACGATCATAACGGAAATAACGAGAGACATCAAGATGGCGGTGGCGACGTTGAAGCTAGGAATCCTTGCAATGGTTTGTACTAGTGCTGAAGCAACCGAATAAGGCTCAGTGGAACGTCGCATGTGAGCGGCAGCAGTGCAGTGATCGCTGCACTTCTGCGTGCTTTTCACTATACAGCACCCGCTACTCATGCAAAAAAAGAGTTTTATTGGCTAAAATGCGACTCTGAGTTTTCGCAAACCCACACCACGCAAGCGGAACCCGCCACCTCGACTGGCGCCCGAGCTGAAATCACTGACGTAATGCTGCAGAAATCATGTTGCAAGTTACGAAGCCGTAGGGGGCCCACACATTTGTGGGGGCGTACGAGAGCAGCACCTTGGGCGCTGGGTTCCTTGAAAGCACGCAGAAATATCTTCTCTGGCAACTTGTGTCATCGCGGAAATCTCTTTTCTGGACTGCAAGCTCAATGCAAACGGTGCATTCTCCTCTTCCTTATCATCCCTCGTCATGCACTAACCTTCTTATGAGTAAGTATGGAAATGCAATGAAGCTGTGCTGTGTGTTTCCCAGTCGGGAATTGTGGGTTGAAGGATGTCGGGACGGGCAGTTAGGCACCCACCCGAGCACCAGAACGTCATTATGCTTATCCGCTCTGCCGCCCCATCGAGGCACAAGTGCTGTGAGCCGCATCGAAAAGTTTGGTTCGAAAATGCATGTACACCCACCCACCCAAGCTTAGGAGAAACTTCCCAGCCAATCCAAGACAGTGGAGGTTGAAGCTTGTGACGAGCACGCATCTCCGAAGTTCGCGAGAGCTTCGTCGAAGTTGTAAGTTACGAGTCTGGAGCAACGTACTTCGCAATTCGGCGACAGCTCAAGTAACCGCCGGGTGGTGCTGGGGTGATAAAGCTCAAAACGGCATTCTCAGAAACGCGACAAGGTGGCTGGCGTCTACTAGGTACTATAAGTAGGCGTTTCTGTGTGCTACTTTACACCTCAAATGCGCGCACTCGTGCAGGGTATCCATCCATCCATGTATCGAATTCGCTGACTTGCCTGGAGCACCAGGTTGAAGCTGCGAAGCGACCTTTCGGTAGGATTGAGTTTTCCACCCCCCGAAAGATTTGTGTGTCCGTTTCAAATACTGGTAATGATTTTGTGATAACTTCTGAGTGATATACAGTTACGACAACTTTTTCAACGGTACTATTGGGTTCATGAGTGAGGAGAGAAAATATAACTGAGAATTGCTTGGCTGCTTTTGCAGATACTACGAACAATTGTACTATACAGTTTAAAGATTCCCATTTATATTTTGCAAAGCAGTATACTGCAGTACGAAAATTGCCTTGATCGTCAGTCTCACAAGCTAAATCCCCAAGTATTCGCCAGCGTTGTGATAAAATGGCATGCAGCGCACAGTGCGTGTGTGGACTATTTCTCACGGGCTCAGCTTAGATTTTAATCTACTGAGCTTCAAATATATATTTAAAAATCTTGGAAGGCTTCCGAATTATACTGTAGCAGTACTTGGTGTATAATATGCTCGTGCTTTTTTTTACACTTCCCGTTGTCGTTTTCGTAACACTTCGAAAGACGAGGCAGAAAGCGTCGTTGCGTTCGCTTTGACATTCCGCCCCTGCTGCTCCATCCAAGTTGCGCACACACCCTATCTTGTTGGCCTACTGCAGTGCTGCGGTATGTCGATTTGGTTCCGTGATCGATTCCTCCGCCACGACGAGGGGTTGCATCTGTCCAGGGACTCGCTGGGAAGGATACGGTGGCGACAGCAGATTTATCCGCGAGGAGACGCTGGCGTCGCCGCCTCCTCCCGCCCCGAGCAGCGATGGACGCATGGCTCCATGCATGCACTGCACATGCTCATAACTGACTGGGCGTTTCACTGCTCTTCAGCCCGTGCATTAGCGTTTTCGCCGCGCAAACAAGAAAATGTGTTGCATGCGAGAGTTCTTGTCCCATGGAAGGAACTATATGCGAGCACCTTCAATCGCCGGCGTTGGCGTGGAGCTGCAAAACTATCAGGGGCCAAGGCAGTGGGGAAGGTCGGGGGCACGTTCCGTGGAAACACGAGGTTCGAAAGCGAATGGCGGGCTCGCGCATCACCGTGTTTCCAGTTCTCTGCCAGGCACTTGACCCCTCCACACACTCGCTCGTTGCGGGGCAGCTTCAGTCAACGCGCCAGCCAGTCCTTCGACCAACTGCCGCATAAGGTAATGCCAGTCTGATCTGTCTACGATCAAGATACGGGCAGCTTACTGCAGCGATGGAGCTGGAGAAAGGTGCCGAGGGTGCCACTCCTCATCTATGATCGCATAACCAACACGGTCGGAAGGCGACTGGCACGTTCCGTGGCTGGAGATCCGAGCCACTGGACTGAGAAGGGAGGCTTCGTCTTCACGCAGCAGCTCCGCCATCTCAATCCTGCAACAACCGCTTCGCCACATCTTCTATTTTTTGGACACATCGTGTGTGATCGATCAATCAGTTTGTGGAAGGGAACCCACCTCGACGGTGTGACGCCGGACGTCACCATGCTCTCTGCATCGCTGCGAACCGAGCGGTGGGCTTGTCGACAACTCAAGCCCGGTCGTCAGTCGTATTGGCTTGCTTCTTTGCTCCACCAAAATGCTTCTTATCTGCGTGAGCCACGCGTCAAGCGCACAGAAACAACGCCATAGAGTGTGGTGGTCTCGCCATTGGACTTGCGTTTGCTGCGTGCAACGATTAGTATAGTAACTCGTCGCAACCTCCGAGTCCCACGAATTCCAAGACGTACCCAGCTAGCACCATTCTCGTACCGGCACCGCTATTGTTCTTCATCAGCTGTTTGGCATAAGAATTGGATTAGTCGTCGACAACGCGACCTTCACGCCACATGTGTTGACTCACCGGTCAACGGGAGGTGGGAGCAGAAGCGGTAAACTCCATTACACGTGTACGTGCGTCTCAGGTTGCGGCAGCGAGAGCAGTCGACGCATCTCAGAGTCTCAACCAAGAACGGCAAAGAACGGCAACGAATAGTCCACGATCCCATTCCCGACAACATCCAACAGCTGTCAGCATTCCTCGGCTGGTAGATAGCGCGGTGGTGTTCGATGTGGAGACTTGAAAGGAGATGCCAACCACAACAGCATGTGCACAGAACTTGCACGTGCGGATAGGTATGGCACCTACGTGTACTCGGCCCTGCAAGTAGCGGAGGATCGCCCATCGCTGACCTCGACAACACGAGCGAGACGGACGGCGGCTCGAGACGGACCACGTTTCAGCTCACGCTTCCTGTTGAAGCCGCAAGCGTCATGAAGAAACGCAAGAGCAAGTAGCTTCAGCTCGATCTCGTGGCATGAAAGTCACGCCCGCCAGATGGTCTGCAAGTATCAGTGGGGGGCAACAATGATGAGTGCCAAACGTATGGCTAGCTACTTCAACGCCGGAGTCGAAGGTGGCAGGGCGCGGGTGCATTTCCTGGACAACATCCTAGCGTCAACATCCGCCCGTGAAGATGGAAAAGCTGACAACGATCGTCAGTTTTCGAGACATTGGGACGCTTTCCAGCCTCTCCTCTTCACCGTACCTCGCTCCAAACCTATTCGTCCTCCTCAGCCGACGATTCTTCTTCCTCCGACTCGCTCTCCTCTTCGTCTTCCTCCTCGTCCGACTCACTTTCGTCCTCTTTGAGGGCCTGTTTCAGTTTCGCATCAAACTCCCCCTCCTGTTTGTGCATGCGATCGACGGCTGCCGTCTTGCTTCTCCGAGACGAGACTTCTCGTCGCGGCGGCGCAGCAGCCTTCTCGGGTTCGTCCTCCTCGTCCTCGTCATCGCTTTCACTGTCTGCCGACTCCGATGAAGACGACGGAGGTCGCCGTCGCATCGCTTTCTTCTGTCGCTCCTGTTTCTTCAGGACCTTCTCGTGATCCGCAGACGCAACCAGCAGCACCTTTTGTAGCGCTTCTTCCCGCTCCTTGACGAGGTCATGGGCCCACGTCTGATCTTCCTCCAGCGCGGACGAACGTTGGTCGTCCTCAGCATTCGCAGTCTGATCAGAGAAACTCGTTGACGTGCGCTTCAAAAATGCCTCGGCGCTTCTTAGAAGTGCACGTTGAGAGCGGAAACACATCGACACGATCTCCTCCAGCAAGAACTTGAACAATGCGGCGGAACGCCGCTCCCGCGTCGTGATTTCCGTCCAGGTGATCATTTTCAGGAGAAGCTTGTGCCGAACAGCAACCACATCCTGATGGATGTCCGGCAACGCACCCACTTTGTCCAACGCGAGGATCTCCAAACAAATATTGATCCCGATCCGGTTGTGGTGCGCACAGCGACGCTTTTTCTGCTGGAGCTGTGGGTTGGGTTTCATCGCTTGGGCGGCTGCGTCGTCGTCCTGCTCAGCGTGGCTCAGCAAATGCATGACGTACTTGGCGCACGCACCCAAGTTGAGCATGGTCTCGCTCTCAATATCCTTTTTCTCCATGGATTTCTGGATCAAATGCATGGCTGCCTCCTCGAGCTGCATGCAGTTCACCACCGTCGCCAAGACGAACGCCGGGAAAAACACGCTCAGGAGCTGAAGGGAACGGGATTGGTATCCGTGCTCACTCAGCAGTTGCACCTTCTGGAGTTTCGGGCTGAAATACGTCTCCAACAGGATCGCGAGCACAGTGACGTTCTCGATCCGGTTCATCATGAACAGCCGACAAAAGCCTTCCACGATCGTGCTCTGGAGGTCCAAGTCGTCGACAGTGATCAGTCGAGCGAGGCCGACGAAGACTGTGTCCAGGTCCAACTCTGTGGGTACTGCTGCGGATTCGCCCTTGTCCTCATCTGCTCCTTCGTTGTCAATGTCTTCATCCATATCAGCTTTTCCTTCTTCACCCTCGCCTTCTTCTTTGTCGGCACTCGTGCTCTCTGGTTTCTGCGCCCCAAGAATCTGAGGCTGCAGATTCGAAAAGCTGAAAGCCATATCCAGGATAGCCTGCACGCAAGTATGCTTCACTTCGCGCTCCTCATCCGGGTTGTTTAACGCAAGCCAAAACACTACCAAGTAGCGTTCAGCAACCCGTTTATCGAGTAGACAGAACAACCCGAGATTCTCCAGGCCAGCTTCTCGTAGCGCCGGCACATCGCTGTCGATTGCCGGAAGAATATAACGCGCCATGCCGGACAGGATTGGGTTATTCAGGCTGGAGGAGGTTAACTTGAGCAGCTGCGCCACAATCTCAAGGCACCGCAGCCAACTGAGCACCCGCGGATCCTGCAGCAGCCTCTCCAGGTCCAGCATCTCGCCTTGCACTTTGTTGTACTCCTCCGAGTCAAACTCCAGTGTTTCGAGGTGTTTCTCCAACTCTTCGAACTTCAGCTCAGCCGCTTCACGCTCTTCCACACTCAATGTGTGTAGCTGGGGAGTAACCATGCCAGTGGGCAGTTCCTCTTCCAGCTCGTCCTCGCTCGATTTCTGTTGCTGAGACGACGAATTATCGGCGCTGCCTTCTTCCACCGGGTCGTACACATCCGAAATGATTTCTGCCACAACCTGGATAAACTCTTGCTCCGAGCTCCCAGAATACACGAACGCCATAAGCTCCATGATGCCCGTGATCAGCTGGCTATCCGTTTCCAGCTCACGCAGTTGCTTTTCTGTTCGTCAAAACAACATATCGTAGGCGTTAGCAAACATCTTAACAAGAGCGCGCAAATTGTGCATGCTCCTTACGCAAGGAATCGAGCAAATTGCGCCGGCCGAACTCATCCTGAAAATCCAGCAGATGCCCCAAAGCGAACAATTGCTGCGCAATGAACAGCACGTCACTGCCAGCCTTGCATGTCGTCGCCAGCAGCTTGGTGAAGTCGGACACGTTGGGGACGAGGGCGGCTGCTTTCTCCGGGTCATTGTCGATCTTCTGATAATAGTGACACTGTTCCTTCCAGAAGAACACGCTCTCCGCGTCAAACGCGTCGCTATTTGCCGATAATAGTTCCAGCGCGTTGAAGGCCACTGCGCCGTCTTTCTCTAGCAACGCTCGCGGCTGCTCGGAGAAATGCTTTAGTAGGAGGCGCGAGACTTTCGACCCAATCTCTGGGAACTGCTCGATGTCCAGCGCCTTCAGGAGCGAGACGGGCGAAGACTCGCACTCGGTGAACCATTTCTTCAGCACCATTTGCTCGCATGAGCGTCTCACTCGTGCGGCACGGTCCTGTAGCCCCTGGTCGAGCAGATGTGCGCGGTCGTTGATGGGGATATCCTTCATAGCCATCTCGTTCCCCAGCGTTCGGAATGCAGCGTAACGCACGTCTTCACTCGAATCGCGAATGCGAATGAGCAGGTCCTGGTATGTTTCTTCCGTGACTGCCAGGCTCACCAACGCTGCCTTCCGCACGTCCCTTCGAACGCAGGTACAGCGCAACACCACACAAAGGTTAACACGAGGCTACAACAGTACGGCTCACGGGCAAAACGGGAAAGCTGCCGAGTGACGCACTTGGAGGGATCGGACACCATGAGCCGTTGCAGCTCCCGCGACACCACGTCGCTCGCCTCGTTCGGCTCCTGCAGCTTCTTCAGCGCATACACGCTCTGGATGCGCACCGTCGCCAGCTTGTCGTTCAGTCGCGGGAGGAGGGCGTCCCGCAGTTGCTTAAACAGCAATTCTCTGCTCCAAACAATCCAAATTAGCACGTCAACTCCGCATCGAAATGAACGCATATCTGATCTCGCTTCTCTCTGTCACGTACTCAATATACTCCAGGCGGTTCAGGATCAGCTGCAACATCTGACATGCGCGCAGCCGCACCGCGCGGTCCTCAGCCTTGGTGGCGTCCATGATCCTCTTGAGCAATTCGGCGCGCAACTCGTCTTTTCCTGCAGGCTCCTTGGTCTTCGCGCTCTTGCGGAGCAGGAACTCACCCACTAGCGACGCAACCGCCACCACCACCACGTCGCTCACCTTGGGCGTCACCAATACGCGTCCGATCGCGATCCAAAGCTCCTCCAGGAACAGCGCGAAGGCCTCCTCCGCCACGCCGCGCTTGCCTTCGCGCACCTCGTCGTTGAACAGCGCATTCAGCCGGCGCACCGCCGGCACCAGCGTCCGCTGGTGGACCGCGCCTTGCGGGTGGCGCTGGTAGCCACTGGCCTCCGCCGCATGCAGCTGCACGTCCTGGAACACCTGGCGCAGCGCCAACGCCCATTCCGCACGCTCGTCCATTTCCCCTATTACTTTGGCTCGGATTTGCCAACGAAGCGCGCGCAAAGCAAAGGAAAGGAGGGAAAAGGGAAACGAAGAGTGATGGTCAAAGAGTCTCGCTGGTTTGATAGCGGATACTTGTTCGAGTCTTCAAACGCAAACGTTCAAAGCAGTGAACGCTCACAAAACGGATACTTACTGCAGTCTCCTTCTTCCCGGATATGAAATGGATCCATTCAACGAAGGCGGAAGAAGCAAGCCAAGCCAAGCCAACATGGGCGGCGTCGGCTTCGGGCTGCTGGCCGACGTGCAGATGCTGGGGTTCTACCAGGCGCAGCACGCGGACGGCCGCAAGCCCTTCTTGGCCTACGTGCTGCAGGTGGCCACGGCCAACACGCACTTCCTCGTGTACCGCCGCTACTCGCAGATCGCGGGCTTGGCGGCCAAGCTGCACTTCCACCCGCCCGTGGGACTGCCGCCCAAGTACGCGCTGCAGGTGTTTCCGCTGACGGAGGCGCAGCTCCAACAGCGCTTCGACGGGCTGCAGGCCTTTCTGCACGAAGTGTTTGCCCACTTGTCGCGCCAGCACGAGGCCGGCCTGCACCACGACGGCGGCTCCTCTGCCGGCCTGGACATGCAGATCTTCTGCGACTTTGTGGCTCACCACCGCAACCGCCCGCCCAAGCCGGTCAAGGGCGAGCTGCCGGATTGGGCCAAGCCCACAGCCGCTGCACCCAGCTGGGCCGATGTGGACAGCGTCACCGACAGCGAGGACGTCGGACTGCTCGAGAGCGACGGCGACTCGGACCACGAACTCGGCGGCGGCGCAGAACCGGAAGAGAGACAGAAGGCGACACCGACTAGCGACATGTCCACGCGCTTCCGGAACGAGATCTTGCAGGCGGAAGGCAACCTCAATGCGCTGTGGCACTGTGTGCGCGCCTACATGCAGGCCACGACCACGTGGTGGAGCGCCGCGGGTGCCGTCTTGGACGAGTACAAGCGCGTGGGGGACATGTCGCTGTTTACAGATGCCCAGTTGCATGAGGGAGAAGGCGGGCGACAGGAGGCCAGCGAGGGAGATGGCAGCGCTGCGCACGCGTCACGACTGGCCACGGCGCTGACGCAGCTACTAGCAGCCATGCAACCGGAATTCGAGAAGAAATGTGAGGACGCAGTGCTTGCTCCGTTGGAGGCACTGAGTCACGAGGTCTTACCAGAGATCAAGCACTCATACTGGACGCGGCGTAGCGCCGGGAGTGGTGTGGGGTTTGGAGATATCGACGTGGATGTGAACGTACGCCGTTTGCAGCAGGAGCGCGAGGCGCTGCACGCCAAGCTCCGTGCCGAGGTACAGAGCAGCATGACGGCGCTGGTAGCGCTTCAGAACGAGGTGCTGGCAACCATGCAACACCATTTACAGCCCTTTGAGAGGGTCCAGCGGATGCCCAGGCAGCGCAGCCACTCGCATCCGGTGCTCACGCGCAAGAAGAAGAGTCGTCACCAGCGGAGTCGTCATCAGAGCGATACTGCTGCTAACGATAGCACACAGCCGGCGGCAGCAGTGGCGTTAAATGACGTCCAAGAAAATCAAGCTGTGGCAGTCAGCCGAGCTTCTGGTGGCGATGACAAGGAGCAAGAGGAGGCACGAACGACAAGATCAACGAGTGCAGCGGAGAGCGTTGACATCTTGTGTGAGGCCGATGCAGATGACGATGAAATGGAAGCTAATGGCGACGTTTCGGGGGTGGATGGTGAGGATAACAGTGAAAGCGATGAAGAGGAGGAAGGGAGAGGCGGGGAAAACGAGCCGGGGCGAGAGCTGCAGGTGGAAGGCGAGGTAACCTTGCATCAAGAAGAGGAACCCAGTTCCCACATGTGGGTGTGGGGCCGCCCGCCAAGTCTGGAGAGCGGCACGCCACTTGTACTCCGACCAAAGCAGGTGTCATTACTGAACGGCCAAGCGATCATCCAAGTGGCGTGCGGTGGCGAGCACTTGCTGTACCTTACGGCGACTGGGGACGTCTACAGCTACGGTGATAACGAAGACAAGAAGATCTCGCCAGTGACAATTATTGTCAGCGCTATGACCAGCAATGACAGTCTTGCGGCGGCCACGGCGCGAGGCGGCATGAACACCTTTTTGTCACCGCATCTTGTGGAAGAACTCGCGCTGGAGAAGGCATTGCACCGCACGACGATTGTCACGGTGGCATGCGGCGCGCAACACTCGTTGGCAATCACGGATGGCGGAGAGTTGTACACATGGGGGAGCGGAGAGGACGGACGCTTGGGCCACGGCGACATGCGCGACCGTGCCGTGCCCCGCAAGGTGATGAGTCTGCTACGGGAGCGCGTGGTCCACGCGAGCTGTGGAGGCGCGCACACTGCCGTGCTGACCGCCAAAGGTGCCGTGTTCACCTTTGGTCGTGGACGAAACGGCCGCCTGGGGCTTGGCGACAGCAAGTGGCGGGATACCCCACACGAGATTGTCGCTTTCCCACAGGGGACACGCATCTCGCTCGTGATATGCGGCTGGAACTTCACGGCGGCGCTAGATCGCGAAGGCAGCGTCTTCTCGTGGGGCAAGCAGAGTGAGGGTCAGTGCGGTCTGGGCTACACAGACAAGGATCAAATGGTGCCTCGTCATGTCGAGAAGCTCCGGGAGGCTGCGGGAGGCTCGCCGGTGGTGGACATTGCCTGCGGATATACACACACTATAGCGCTGACGGCCAGCGGCGAGCTATACTCCTGGGGATTGGGTGAATACGGTCAACTCGGGAGGGGAGTCGTGTATCAACCGCTGCCTGAGTGCGTGGAGTTGCCACCAGGCGCGCTTTGCGCCCCGGATCATCTGGCGCATGTGTACTGCGGCGCCTTCCACTCCATCGCCACAACGCAGAAGTGCGTGATGTTCACGTGGGGACTCAATCTATACGGTGCCTGCGGACTTGGCCACACGGCGAACAAGGACGCGCCTGAGCGGATTGACTGTTTCTCGTCAGGGAAGAACGATCTGGTGGTGGCATGTGGCCACAAATACACGATAGCCTTAGAGGTCGACCCGGCGCTCTACGGTCATCCATCGCCGTCTTCATCGGAACCAGTAACAGGGCAGGCAGAAGCGGCGGGATATGGTGAAGAGATGCCCAGCAGAAACCGAAGGCTGCGACAGGTTTCGGGTGGCAGTGAGCTGAGTGAAGAGGAGCAGGAGCCAGGATCGGCGGCGTGGGGCTCTCCTGGGAAACCCACGACTGCGGGTCGTCGCCACCGCCGCGGGTCTCCGCCAACGTTGGCTACGGGGCTCGGCGATGTTCCACGCGAAGCCATCCATGAAAAGGAGGAGGAACTCCGGCGCTCGAAGAGACTCTGGCGGACCCGCATCCTGCGCGACTGGGAAGAGAACAAGGACACTCCGCTGGCGCACTCACTGTGGCGACAGGGGATCCCGCCGTCTATCCGGGCGCGTGTATGGCCCATGGCTATCGGTAACAAGCTGAAGGTCACGCCCGAGATGTTCCGGATCTACCGCCGACGAGCTGCTGCGTATAAGCAAGACGCTGCCAGAGCCGCGAAGGACGACAAGGACGGCGCCGTGGACGGCGGGCGCGAGCACACTCTGGCGCTGATCGACACGGACCTGCCTCGCACGTTTCCGTCGCTGAAGCTGTTCGACTCGAGCGGACCGTATTACGCGTTCCTACTGGAGGTGCTGGAGACGTACGCGTGCTATCGACCAGACTTGGGCTATATTCAAGGCATGTCGTACTTGGCGGCCATGCTGTGCCTGCACATGCCGCAGGATCGCTACCTGGCGTTCCAGTGCCTGGCCAACCTCATGGTGAACGAACATCTCTTCACCTTCTACCTGCTGGATGCCGACCTCGCGGGCGTGTACTACGCGCTCTTTGACGCCTTCCTGAACGCCCGACAACCGCGTCTGCACGCGCACCTGCGGGAGATCGGCTTGTTCTCGTGCTCCATGTACCTCATGAACTGGATGCAGACGCTGTTCCTTCAGGTGCTTCCACTGGAGTTGGCTGCGCGCGTATTCGACAACTTTCTGTTGGACGGCACGGTCTTCCTCTTCCGCACGGCCATGGCCATCCACGAGCTGCTGGCGCCGGAGCTTCTGGCTGGTGAAATGGACGTGGCACTCCCGCTGCTGCAGCGCAACGTCATTTACCAAGACCTTTGGAACACGCGCGTCTCGGAAGAGGCGCTCTTCCGTGCCGTGGCTGCTATCGCGGTTCCCAGCCACATCTACTCGGCTCTGGACCGCGTTGTCAACGACGTCTTCTTCTATGAGAAGCGCGGTGGGGCGGATGCGTTTTCCAGCGGTGGCAAGAAGATGATGGCCTTCGCCAGCGGCGGCCAGAGTGTCGGCATTGGCCACGTCAAGCACGAGCGGCGCCGCATGTATTCTATCAGTGACACGCTCAACGGCGTGCTGGGCGGCTTTTAGACGACAAAGTGCGCTCTTCCTGATGGGATCGGGCTTCAAGGCAGCGAGCAAGGAGACAGCGACGCTGCGACTGAGCCCACGCGCTAACCAGCCGATCCGAGTAAGTTGGAGGTTGAGGTTTTGTACGTTGATGAGCTGCTACTGCAAATGCAATCGACTACTATCTTGCTACAAGCGATGTGACAACGTGCTACCAGAGGAGAATTGGACAATAATGTGTATTGGCAACGACAGCGGGAAGAGGACGGAAGGACGAGCAGGTCAAGCGACAGGGGGTGAGGAAGTAAATATGAAGCGACAAGCTGCTCTCGACTCCTTTATCCTATGTCTCAGGAGGTCTCTGCTGCACTGACGTTTCGCCTCCTCATGTGTCTGCTAGGTGGTTTAAGACTGCAACAACAGAAATATAAGAGCCGGGAAGAAGCTGTCGTGCTGACCAGGGTTACATCGCCGCGTAGTCCGTCTCGAGCGCGCCGCCAGTGTCGCTGAGGTCAGCGAACAGATTTGCCTCGCGTTGGCGGGCGAGCGACCGCTGCCTAAACACAAGCGCACCCACGATCACCGCCACGAGTACGACACACCCAATGATGATCCCAGCGATGGCCCCCGCACTCAAAGCGACAGTGGAGCCGTCCGACGTCGACGTCGAGGTCTTGACGTCGGTGACTGTAGCAGCCGCGGTTCCATTTTCACTCGCTGCGGTGCCCGAGCTGTTGACACTGGTGCTGGTGTAGGCGGTGTCCGTTGTGGTCGTACTCGTGGAGGTGGTGACGCCTGTCGAATCGGTCGTCTTTCCATCCGTCGTCTCCGTCCCGGTAGAGGTACCGTATACGATACTACCGTCCGAGGTGGTGGTAGTCGCAGCAGGCGTCGGAGTTGGCGTTGCGACCCCTCCTGTGGTGGTGGTAGCTGCTGGGGTCGGTGTTGGAGTCGTTGCTCCTCCTCCATATGTGGTCACAGCAGGCGTCGGAGTTGGCGTCACCACATCTGGAAGAGGAGTAGTTGACGCAGGTGTCGACGAGGGTGTTGACGCAGGTGTTGACGCAGGTGTCGACGAGGGTGTTGACGCAGGTGTTGACGTAGGTGTTGGCGTCGACTCACACGGTTGGACTGTTGGCGCTATTGTGCGGGCAGGATACAAAGGTTCGCTCAGCTCGAGGTCGTCCCAAGTAACCTCATCCTCCGTGACACTGCCGCCCCTCGGAATGTAGTCGCCGTGCTCTGTGCCGTTGTGGTGCCTCGGAATTGATGTCGGCAATTCACACGGATAACAATCATCCTGGTCCCACCGAGCACCGATGTCCATGATATCCCCAGTGGCCGAAACGAGCTGCCCATCATGCTCCTCCACTCCTGGCCCGTTGTCTGTGTGCTCAATGTCTTCGCCATACGTCGGAGAGGCGGCATATTTCACAGAGACACTCTCCTCCATGTCATCCATATCGGGATCTCCAGCCTCCATGCTGTCACGGCGATGCGGTCCCGGCGTCAGCTCCTCCGTGGCGGAGTACGTCGGCAGTTGCGGCCCACCACCTTCCCAAGGGACCATGCCGTCGGTGAGTCGTCCACGCGTCGGTACAACCTCCTGTTCATAGTCCTCCGGCTCGGCGTTTTGCTGTCCATCGTGCTCATCAGGAGTGTCCTGAACACGATAGGGTTCAGGCGTCGGCTTCTCCGGCGCGGTGTACGCTGGTAATTGCGGTCCACCGTCTGCCCAAGGGACCATGCCGTCCGTAAGTCGTTCACGTGTCGATTCGCTTCCCTGCTCGGGAGGACTCTCCGCCTCTGCATCCTGCAGCTCATCGTGATCAATGGCGGTGTCTTCAGGGTCGGTGTACGTCGGCAGTTGCGGCTCGCCAGCTCCCCATGGGACCATGCCTTCCACGACCCGCCCACGCGTCAGAACGCTCTCTTCTCCAGTGCCGTCCACCTCCGTAGCGTGGCGCTCGTCCTCCTCTTCCGCAGCGTCATCATGGGGATCCCGTCTTGCAGACACCTCCATTGTGGAATACTGGGACAACCTGGACTCACCGCCTTCCTCAGGACTATGGACGTCGCCCCCCGGCTTTCCATCTCCCCACGAAACAACGACGTCTCTCACCCCCACAGGCTCTTCAGCGGTTGCGGCCCCTCGGAGCCTCCTATAACTCTCATCCTTCGACGCTCTAGCGCTCTCGTACTCTCGACTCTGCACCTCCGTACTGCGGCCGACACTCGCGATGGCGTCCCGACGAGCGCCTTGTCCGTTGGCGACATTGCTCCCGACCTCGGAGGCCAGCAGCGCCACGGCCGCCACCCACCAGAGGTAGCGCCTCATGCCGAGCACCGCTGCTCGCTGGGATCTCGGACGCGCTTCGAAGCTGCTGGATGTGCTCGCCCCTGCCGAAGAGAACCGAGGAATGAGGAGATTGACACGGAGCGCGACTGCCACCAGTCGACGGATCTTGAGGCGAAAGGTCACGGGGCTCACTGCGGCCCCACGCCGCCGAGTAGCGACCCCCCGCGAAGATACAGCAGTATCTTGGACAGGGCTCGGAATCCCGACACTTGGTTCCTAAAATTTAGAAGCTCCAGATCATCATATGAGCGTTTCACGAGAGTGAAAAGTCATACAGTGCGTCATAAAAAGGTATACACAGCATCACACATACCCAGCCCTTTTCATGCTCTTAAATTCGTAGACTTGATTAAGAGCGCTCAGATTGGTCGGCGCCATATTCCGTAGCACAGGTTTCCGGCTTCTTGGCTGAACGGCTTCTCACCCAGTTCCGGTCCGTCTTCATCCAAATCTCCAGCGATGCCATCGCTCGCGCCGCTGCTGCTGCTGCTGGCGCTGGGCGTCGGACGCGCCGCCGGCATGCGGCAGACGTGGCTCTTCGACGGAGAGGACCGCTCGCACTTCCTCATCGAGCGCTTCGGCGTGGGCCCCGCCGGGCGCATGGACGTGCGCGTCTCGGCCGTGGGGTTCGCTCCCGCGACGTCGCCATTATTGGCCGGCCTGCTCTTCGTTCACGTACGTTTGTTTCTCTATCTCGATACCCTCGTTATCGCTATAACCGCCTTCATTATAACACTGGGGGAATCTCACATCGCAGGAAGACAAGCTATGGGAGACCGTGGCGCTAATGGACGACGCCGTGGGCTCCACGGAGCAGAGCGCCACGACCAGCGAATGCGTGCTGCAGCGCCACCAAGAGGACGTCTGGGTGGATCTGGCTGACGCCAGTACCTGGTATCACATTGCACAGGCTCCATCTGCCAGAACTTGCCTCTCTTTCGAGTTGCTGACTATGATAATGCGCGTTCCTTCTGCCATGATCAGGAATGTGAGTCGCCACGCCAGTCTGGCCGCGACCGACGGGTCTGCGAGCATCCAAGCCATCCCCGCGGGCTTCT
>MBAC02008829.1:0-10906 GCA_001712635.2 Nothophytophthora sp. Chile5
ATGTCAGTCGCAGCACTGCTGTCCACCACGGCGCTTTCCGGAGCGGCTTGACCAGTGCTCGGAGCTGTGTCGATGGTGCTTGAGGCGGTGTCGACGGTGCTTGAAGCGGTGTCGACTGCTGCAGGCGCCGCTGTCAACACCTGAGTATCTGCAGTCGCAATGGGCGCTGACGACTCAGGAGCTACTGCCGTAGCTACTGGGGAATCTACGGTCGCAGTCGATGTCGTGTCTGCCGTGACGCTGGTACTACTCGGACTGGACGCCTGACTTCCTCCTGGGGTTTCCCCACCTGTGTTCTCATTGCTTGATGTCGTTGTGGCTGCTGCTGTTGTGGTCGAAGGCGTCGTAGTCGCCGATACACTCACGTGGCCATCCACGTTTGTCGTATGCTCGTTCCCGTTTCCTCCAGAGCCAGTCGATGACTCTCGCGTAGTAGCGGAGCTAGGCGCTGCCGTTGTCGATGCGACTGGCGACCTGCTGGTTGACGATGGAGTTGAATGCGAC
Organism: Nothophytophthora sp. Chile5; assembly: GCA_001712635.2. NCBI lineage: Eukaryota > Oomycota > Peronosporomycetes > Peronosporales > Peronosporaceae > Nothophytophthora > Nothophytophthora sp. Chile5. The sequence goes on from MBAC02008829.1 coordinate 505, forward strand.
GTGTTCTCGCCGCTAGACTCCGTCGTCGAAGGGCTGGAGGTGACGTGACTCCCCTCCCCGCCCTCTCGTGAGCTCTGCGAGCTGGCAACCGACACGGTCGTCGTCGCTGAGATCTCTGTCGAAGGCGTTGAGGTGGTGGTGGCCTCTTTACTAGCCGTCGGACTAGTCGTCGAGCTTCCGCCATGCTCGCTTTCCTTGGACGCGGCCTCACTCTTGCCTTTACTACCTGTCGAGCTGGTCGCCTTGTTTGTATCTGTCTCTGAAGTTGAATGCGACCCTGTTGTTGTATCCCCCCCTCCCGCCGAGATCGAAATCGTTGCGGTGGCGGAGGGACTCGTCGCCGTCTCTTTGCTGCTCGTCTCGTCTCCGCTGCTCGTGTCTGCGCTAGTTGTGGCCCCTGACGTGGTCGTGTCACCGCCGCCAGTGACTGAGGCGGTCACAGACGCAATCGTAGACGCCACTGCGCTCGCGACGCTGTTCACAGCTTCGATCGCCGTGGTCGCGACCGCCGTCGCCGCCGACGCCGCGTCTTCCACCGCGTTCTCTCCATCTGTAGTCGTCGTGGTCGACGTCGAGGGCGTCCCCGCGCTATCGTCGGTCTGCGGGCTACTGGCGTCGAACGAGATGAGATCTCTGGCCCCCGTCGCTGCTGCGCCATTCGCCGCGATCAGCACACACGCCGCCAGCAGCCACCGCCGTCTTCGCGCCATCCAGATCCCGCGCCAGCGCTTGCTGTGTCGAACCTGTCCGGCCTCTGCCGCTGTAGCCCCGGCCTGCCTCCAGTCGCTGGGTGGGATGGATATACGCCGCTGATTCGGGTCGTCGCGCAGTTCTCGCCGTGTGCTTCTCCCTTCTCGAGGGTTTGCTGGCGTCTGGACGGAAGGAAGTGCGACCAACAACAGCGCAGCGTCTCAAAAACAAGTCGGTTCGAGGTGTATACCGATGACACACGAGACGCGTATACCTGGGTGCTGACTGGACATTCTGTGCGTACGAGGCTGCAGATCAGACATGCCAATACGCAGGTAATATAGTTATCGCAGGTCTCTGATAGCTGTCTTGCAGATTCAAATCATCGTGTTCTGAAAGAATATGTATTATCCAAGTGCAAAGATTTGCGAAGTATACTGCCGATACGCCCTAGCCCTGTGTTGCAGGCCAGAGGTGGCTCAATCAGGCCAGGTATAGCAGATGGGGCAGGTCGTTCACATGGCGGAGTGCGACTGTCGGTGATGGTTTGCCTGGACTATGGTAACGACGGCACATTCCTACCGGTACACACCGGTTTTAATCCTTAGTGCGGCTCCTCGATAAAGTATCTATTTGATTTGAAAGCACCGATCAACATGAGTCCGTCCGCGTTTCGCACATCAAGTATACATCACCTAAACGGATAGTTTCAGTATCCGATCCTGTCGTTAGCGACCAGCTGCCCGCCTGTCCACAGCCACATTCTGAAACCGGTATCTCGGTTGACACACCGGTATATCCTACCTGGACACACCTGATCCTGAAAGGTCGTCGTCATCGCGTCAATCCGGAATGGCATGAGCTGGTCAGCTCAAACGGATGGCCATGTTAAAATAGCGCCCGCGGAGGAGCAACCGATGCCAATGGGTCATGCAACCGCCCAGTTGACTTGGTTGCCGAGCTGGAAACGGCTTCGCGCTCTCTTGGCCGTCCTGCCAGATTGGAGCCACCGCCGAGTTGCTTCCGAGTTGCAAATCCTGCGTTAGCGAGACGGATGGCGTCCTCTTCCAAGCCGAGCGCGTCGGGCGGCAAGGTGAAGACTTCGACGGCCAAGAAGAGCCGTCGATCGGACTCGGCGGACACTGGGAAGGCAACGCGCGGCGAGGAGAAGGTCCGGAGGAGCAAGGACAAGGACCGGAAGAACTCGACGAAGAAAACCAAGCCCGCTGCGGCTGCTCCTGCTGCTGCTTCGACGAGTGCGGAGCCCGTAGTGCATGATCCGGATGCCATCCAACTGTTCCGTCGATATGACCGCGGACGAACCGGAGTGCTCACGCGTCTGGACTTCCTCCAGCTCCTGCGGGACTACGCCAACCCCGCCGGACTCGGAGCTGGTCGGCCAGGTGGATCTCCGTCAAGGACGCCACTGTCGCTCACGGACTCGAGCGGCATCCCGCTGGGCTACGAACGTGCTGATCGGAACTCGGAGTTCGAAGCTGGTCAACTCTTCGAGCGATACGACAAGAACCGCTCGGGCGCACTCACTCTGGATGGCTTCCACGTCTTCTTCGCGGACTTCAAGACGCATCTACGGGCCTTCGTCGAGGACTGCAACTACGGAGCACTCGCACCGCCCGCTGCCTCCGCTGTCCCAGCTCCGCTGCACCCTGTACAAGAAAAACCAGCGCCAACCGCCAGCAAACAGTCGAATGACGCCGCCGTCGGTGACGACGAGAACCAGGCGAGCTTGAAGGCGATTCGAGCGCAATATCGCCGAGTGCTCTGGAAGCTGCGCAAGATCTGCAAAGACGAGCTGTTCGATCAGCGCGAGCACATTGTCCACTTGATGAAAGCCATGCGGGAGGAAATGGCGACACGTCAGCGGACCAACAGCAGCAGAAGTCGCCACAGTGTTCGCTGGAGCGACACCATCACTTCCAAGAGGAGGTCCAGAGCAATGCCCTTCCCGGATTTCGACGACGACGAAGGGGACGACGGTAACGAACGTGGCGGGAATGCTGAACGAGACGCGGCCAAACGATACGAGGCCATGGAAGACGACCTGGACCGCTTGGACGAACTGGTGCGCTTCGTTCGGCGCTATCTGCACAAAGGTCAGTGCCTCCGTCCGTTGTCCCCACTTACCCAGAGTTCGTGCTTTCCCTGACTTACCTCGTGTCGATTGAATACGCAGGAAATGATGCGACGCGTCATGAGATGCAGGAGTTTCTTGCACAGGCCGACAGCCTTCAGGAAGAAGCACGGTCCCTGGCCATGAAAGACTACGACGAGACCGACCAGCGTACTCCCAGAAAGACGAGAGAAGACGCACCTGTAGCTCCTCCACCGGCTCCAGCTTCTGCTCCTGCACTGTCGTCGTCATCGTCAACTCAGCACTATCAAAGCAAGACAGACCTGGAGAACCTCTTGCGCGTGAAGGACCAGATGATCTACCAGCTACTTCAGGAGCGCACAACCATGCGGAGAGAGCGAGCCGCCGTGGAGTCCAGTCTGAAGAAGCTTAGCGAAGTGAGCACACACGAAATGAAGAAATGGGCGCGACTTACCGACGATATGCAGGCCGAGATCGAGCAACTGCGCTCGCAATTGCGATCACGCTCGCAGCAGCGAAACACCATGCCTTGAAGCAGCGGATTAGACACACAAGTAGGCGAGGTAGACACCAAAGGTGACAAAGAAAAATACACACAACCTTAACGCAAACCGACCGGTTCCCCCTCCTTCTTGTGCTGCTTGGCGCCTATTCCGACGCTGCGGCGGGCGTCGACGTCGCGTTGCCGAACAGCATCGTGAGCAGCTGGCTTTCCTTATACTCCACCGCATAGCGCTCCACGATCTCGTCCACCAGCTTCTTCCGGGTTGGGTACGGCCGCACGTACAGCATCGTCTACACATTCAAACAGGTGGAGAATGAGGTCAGTGGGTTGAAGCAAGTGTGGAAACAGCAAACAAGAGTAGACAGCAATGGCATATACCTGCGAGCGACAGACGCGATTGGCGTTCATGGCGGTTTGACGCACAAGGCGGGCGAGATCGGCTTGGTGCACGACCATACCCGACTGCAGCGGGCCGAAGGGCGGCACCTTGTCCTTCGAGTGGATCTTGATCAGGAACAAACCGCGTTGCGCCTTGCGCAGCGGATAAATCACGATCTGCACGTCGTTGAAGTGACTCGTGATAGTCGAGGGGTCGTAGACCTGGGTGGCGTTGTCGCTCCACACGATGTGCACGTAGTCGTTGCCCACATGTCGCTTCTTGTCGATCTGCTGCGGGTCGGACGGCTTGGTGGGCATCATCGTGACCACATGGAAGATGACTTCGCTGTGTGAACTCGCGTAGTACAGCGTGGACGTGCCGTTCGAGAGGCTCTTCGGGTTCGCATCCAGGCCGCCCACGAAGCCGCGGTGGGTCTGCATGTCCACTTCCCAGCCGAGCTGCTGCAGGAACAATGAGTACGCGCGACTGCCCTCCTCGTTCTGCAAGATGTCCTGCTGCGTGCGCTGCTTCTTGCCCACGTAAATCACGCCGATCTTCATGGTCTCACGCGTCGGGCTCTTATCCAGATGCCTCAGCGATCGTTCCAGCTTCGCGCCGTGTTCAAGCAGTTTGAGCGACGACTTCTTCTTCAGGTCTCCGTCGGGCGATGACAGCAGTCCTGCTTGCGACAAGAAGAGCCGACAGATATCCAACGCACTCACGCGACTGTCCTTCAGGCCGCCGTTCGGCGCCTCGATCAAGCGCTCAGCCGTGACCACACCAGGCTTCGTCATCGGCGCCAGTTGCTCATCCAAGTTGCGCTTCTGCAGCGCCAGGTGCGAGACGCGCGCATTCAATTCCATGATCGAGAAGGCGTCGAACAGCGCGAGCTGTGCCGGGATAGCTGGTGCGCTGGAGCTGCTCTTCCCGTTGCTCGTGCTTCCAGACGTCGAGGCGGAGCCTGCCGTCGACGCTGACGCTGACGCCGATGACGCCGTGCCTGTACCGGACCCTGCAGGCTGCTGGTCCAAAGCGGCCACGTACTTATCCATTAAGCCCGAGTTTTCAAAGCCCGTGTGCTCCACAAAGGCCATGGCGTGCTGGAATAGTGACCCTGGCAGACAGAATGGAGGCGTATCGTCATCCGGGGGCGCCACAGCCGCCGCACGGAGTGCCGTCTGCGCCTCGTGGATCTGCATTTGAATGTCGGACACGACCGCGGTGGGGAACACGAGCTTCTTGCCACCTTCGACCGTCAGGAACTCCCAGTAAATGACGCTGGCCTGGCCCAGACGGTCTGCCGGCACCGAGGATCGTTCGTACTTCTTCACGGCGTCGCAGAAGTCCACCAGTTCCTTGCCTTCGACGTTCTCGTCCTTGGTGAGGAAACTTTTCAGCTGCGCATAGCACTCTTCGTCGTGGATGAGTCGCTGCAGGAACGAGAACCCGGGTGCTTCCGCCGAGTCCGTCAGAAGCGGACTTGTGGTGGCAGACATGTCCATCAAGTTGTACCGGAGCATCGAATACCGCCCGCCCAGCAACGTCTTGTCAGTCGTGTCGCCGCCGCAATCGCGGAAAACCATGGGGATGCTGTCCAGCACAAGGTCCAGTAAACACCGCTCGTCGTCCAAGCTCCCCACATTTGGCTCGTTCATCGTCATCTCGAAGAGACCACACACCGTGACCATCCTACGCCGCTTGAACTTGGATTCGACCGGCGCGGGACACTCACACACGGTTGTTTGTGCTGGAGGGGGCTGCGCTGCGGGGCCAGTGTTGGTTCGTTCCTCGTGCAATTTCGCCACGCGCTCGAGTCGCTCCTGGCGGTCATCGCGGCTGCCAGCGCCCGGCATCTTCTCGATCTCGGAGGAGCGCGACTTGTCTTTCTTCTTCGACGCGTCGCCGTTCTCCTTGCTGCTCGCGCCTGCAGCAGCGGCGCCTCCGTCGTCATGAAACACGTAGGTGCTCTTGATCGGGCACACATTGTTCGACAGGATGTCCCTCTCCTTTTCCCACGGCACCTGCCGAGCCTCGAGCTTCACACTCGTAGGGCCACCGTTCCGCGCGGCCTTGGGGTCAGGAACAGGAGGCTTCGACCGTGACTTCTCCCCGCCGCACGTCTTGCATATTCCGCCGACATCGGTGTGCTTAAACTCCACCTGTACAGCGCCATCGGGGCGGTGCAACGCCAATGAATCCATGCCGGCCAAATCAGTCTGCAGAGTCAGCTCTCGCTCTTTCACGGGGGCGCTGTCACTGCTGCCGTTGGCTTCGAGTGCGGCCGCTGCACCAGGACGCTGCCAACTCGTGAGGGATTGGGCACTGCGCGTCGCGACGGCGGGTGTGATCTCCCACGTGAATAGGCCAGTCATATCCCTCGCAATGAACCGTGCGCATGGCGAGTCGAGGCTGCCAACGACGCTAAACACGATCGAGTCCATAAACACAAAACTCAAGGCTGCGGGCGGCGGCTGATCATCTCCGCTCCCGTCTTGCGCAGCGTCCAGTTCGTTGAGCTCCGAGCAATTCGACACCATCTGGTCCACGCCCGCAGGCGACGGGAACCCGTTGATGTGGTGTAGCAGGTGCATCAGTAAGCCCTCCGCGGCCACCGCGGTCTCTTCAAAGCACTTCAACCACGCGTGGCTGGACTCGTTATCGAGCGACGCCCGCATCTGCAGTCCGAGGAACAGTAGCGGCATGGACATGCGGCGCTCCAGTGTACGCGCACGCTCCACCTCATGCTGCCACTCACCGTCGGGCAACGTCCCCACCAGCGCCGCTTCAATGGCACTGAAGACCAGTTTCTTCACATCCTCATCCTGGAGCACCTCCGTGCGATGCATGAGCCAGAAGCGCAGACACTCGAAGATCGCACTGGTTTTCTGTACGATCAACCGCAATGCTGGGATTTCCTGTTCCCGATTCGCGCCTGATGGCGCCACTTGGGCCGTTGCAGGACTGTTTATGGAAGGCGATGGCGCGGAGGACGGGGGATTCGCGACGGCTCCAGGCTTGAGCTTACTTTTCAGCTTGCTGAAGGGGTCTGAGGCTTCCGTGGGGGCACCGATCACCGAATTCTCCAGCCTACTGGACCTGGGATTATCACTCCCACGCCGACCGCCGGCGGTTGTTGCCCCGGAGAAGCGCGTGCTGCCCGTAATACTCGAGCCAGTAAACGAGGCAGACTTCGTACCGGTGCCGTTATTGCCACCCGGCGTCTCCCCAGCGCCCACGCGTTCCATCGCCGCCTGTACTTCGATAGAGGCCTCCTCAACCTGCTGCTGCGCGAATACCGCTAGCGTCATGACAATCCGCGCCACAAGCGACGGCTCGAACGCGTTGATCTCCTCGTGATAGTCGGCCATGTCCTGCAGGATCGAAAGTGCCGCCATGGAAATGGAGAAATCCACCGCTTGGCACACGTCAATGAGGTGCACGACCCATTCGGAGAGGTGAATGTGGTCCACCGCGTGAATACCGCCCGTTTCCGCCTTCAGGTTCATCACAACGAGGCAGTACAGCCCCCAAAGAGCTCGCTTCTTAATGTCCACGACGTCCGTGAACGGCAGTTGGGCGATGCGCACAAGAATGCGACCCACGATGACGTGGAACTCGTCAAGCGTCTCTGGGATTTCCTCAATGATGTCCTGCATCTGTGACAGCTCGTCAACGCCGCACACACCCTGGATTTTCTGCTTCCAGCGCACAAAGTCCTGGTTCGGGAACCGCTTGGGCAACTCCAGGATGGCGAACACGACGTCCAGCGCTGCGTTGAGTTCATTGTTCCACTCGGACGACTTGACCCTGGACTTTTCCGCACGGCTCCAGATATTGCCGATGATAATCTCGTCGACCGCGTACAAGTATGCCGGCACGAGAATGTTCAGGCCTTCGAGGTTCAGCGAAAAAATCGCCGAGGATTTCTGCAGCACGGTCGACACGACCACTCCCGACGGGGAAGTGATACCTTTGAATAACACCCGGGCGAGGATTGTGAGGTGGCCGCGCGTGATGGAGTTCACGCAACGCACGGAGCACAGTTTGCAGAGCGCCACGATCGCGATACAGCGCGAATTCTGGAAATCCACAGCTTCCAACTCGCATGCGGGCAAAAACCACTCGCCGAAGAGCGCAAGCACTGTGGATGGGCTGATCTGCTGCAGCTCTGTGGGCGTGCTACGCTGCACGCCTATAGCCGAGTCGATCCAGAGCTCCACGAGCTGCAACAGACCTTCGCTTAGGCTAAAGTGCAGCGCTGGAGCCAGGGCCGACACTGTCGGCGGAGGGATTAAGTGCAACACGCGGTCCAGCAGCAGCGTTGCATCGGAGACATCCACAACCGTGATCATGAGGAAATTGGCCGATGATTGGAGGTAGCCCTGCTTCATATCCCGAAGAGATTTGCCACTACTTCCCGCCACCTTCTCGTCTTTCCCACCAGCGATGGCACCACCCTGCGGCAGCAGCATCGCTCCCTCTGGAGTGACCTTGAGGTACGAGTATCCCTTGTCCATGACGTACATGAGCAGACAACTCGCGAAACGGAGCTCGCGCTTCCAGCAGTTGATGATCTCCGCGCCAACGACCTTGGCATCTGCAGGGTTGACAAGCCAGCGGCGGATGGCAATGGTCAGCTCGATCCAGATCTGCGTGCCTGTGGCCTTCGCGACCACCGCAGCATGCATCCACACATGCAGCATAATTGAGAGCATAGCCGTGAGCACGGCGCGGTTGCCCGGCTCGCGCAGCATGATACAGTTGTCGATCGTGGACAGCACGAACTTGCGTAGATACGTGGATGTGTAGTCGTCCAGTCTGCGCTGAGACACAAGCTCCAGTAGCTCAATGCAGTGCAGCAAAATCTTAGGATCGTCCAGTTGCACGGACGGGTGGAAGAGCTGCGAGACGTGGGAGATCATGGCGCGTGAGCACTCGTTCATCTGCACCTTCATGCCCGAGGGCACGTACTGAGCACCCGTGCAGATGCCCGAGTAGAACTTGATCGCGTCCACCACCAGCTCCGTGTCACGATAGGCGAACCGCTGGCGGATGGTCTCCATGATCACCTCTGAGAACTCGCGCCGCGACCAAAGCACCTCCATGAAGTCTTCCTTGGACCGCAGCTTGTAGACCCAACGCGCGACCACCCGCTGGAAACTACCCGGGCAATGATGGAAGAAGCCTAGTGTGTCCCCGTCTTCTTTAAGTTTCACCTTGATGCACACCTTCGGGTACAGTAGTGGCATGTAGAACTTCATGATGAGCTCGGACCAGAACACGAAGCGGTCGCTATTGCCGCTGTGCGCCGCCGTCTTGCCACCAGCTGAAGAGAGGGCGGCGAGTTTGGCCGTTGCGTACCCTTCCTCACGCTCCAGACTCAGGTCCATAAGGAACTTGAGCATGTCCACCGGCTCCTCGGCTTGTGTGGGCATGGGGCGCATCCAGCCTTCGACGTGCACGCCTTCGTTCAGGAACTTGTCGGGCAACAAGATGCTGCCGCCACCATACGGGGAGAAGTCCACACTCTCGCGCAGCAGCTCCAGGTGCATATTCTTCCGCCGCGGCGCCGCGTGAGCCAGCATGGCCGTGCCGCGTCCTGAGGATTCATCGTCTGCTTCGTCAATATCGATCTCGCCGCCGTCGCTCATGAGGAGGATGGAGCCGGCGCGCGAGGACGCCTGGAAGCTCGAGGAGGTGGTGGACGTCATGCTCGCTAGCTGCGCCAAACTGCGCGTGGCATCCGTGTACAGCGCCAAGCAGCGGAAGGCGTACTTCTTGATCATGGCGTGGTTATCGCGCTTCAGCAGCTTGGCGAACAGCAGCGTGAGTCCGTTGTTGTTCCACCCGTCGCGTAGTCGAGGGCCGTTGTTACGCAGTAGCACCTCCAGGCCTTCGAACACCTCGCTCCAGTCTTCCGCCTCCAGCGGTTTCTTACGCAGCTTACGGAACGCCGTCTCGTGCGGCGTGTACAGCGTCTCCAGCTCGGCCACGCAGTCGCTCAGCACGGCGAACAGCAGCGCGCTGTGGTTGGCGTCGGCCCAGAACTCGACCACAGCCGCGGCGTGTTCCGGTCCGGCTGCCGTCGTCGCCGCGCCCGTGTCCTTGGAGGCGCCCGAAAGCAGCGACTGCACCGCCACGGCGATGTTGCCGCCGGCCGAGACGTCCGAGCCGCCCCCCACGCCCGTGGGATGCTTCAGGAAATCCAGCAGAGTGCGCAGCCGCTTGCGGGGCGGCCGGTCGGGCGCGAAGAACTTGGCCAGCCGCTTCATCTCCGCCGACGTCTCCTTGCGCGGCGCCTTGGCCTCCGGCACGCGCTTGGACTCCATGGTTGCGCGCTCCCTTCTCCCCTTCCTGGCGAAAGCGCTGGTTTTGACTTGGCTGAAGTATGAAGCGGGTGAGGGGGAAGACGCGTCAGTGTGCGCATGCTGTTTCTCAAAACACGGTGAGTGGCGAGGAAGAGCGCCAGAAGTCGTGGCTGTGGAGGGATAGGGAACGGTGCATACAAAGTTCTGACATCCGGATAAAGAGTATACGCATATGAATAACGTAACGCTTTGCTCAGCAACTTTAGAAAACCCAGGCGAAGTAGTGATGACTTATTGTTCAGCATTCCCTAACGTTCATGCTTGGGACTATAATCCACCATTCACTAAAACTCTGTACAATAAAATTATTTTCACGTGTGTGCCGGCATAAACCGGAAATCAAAATA